>CAJNIZ010011325.1:0-54571 GCA_905231905.1 Symbiodinium pilosum | reverse complement strand
GCCCGTGGGGTGTTATTATCATTGCATGTACGTGACCCGTGTCGGCATTCGGGTTCGTGGCTCCTATCTGGTTTTATTGACGCTTTTTTGATTCACATCCCAACGAATATCTCTGTCGGGCGTATTACAAGTTCTTGTTAAGTGCAACTGGGGCACAGAAACGTGCGCACCCTTCTCATTCAACAGCTCGCCTCGCGGGTTTGATGTGGGACGAGGGGCTTGGAATATGCACTCCCTCATCCCTAAACCCAACACCCGAATCCCTACACCCCAAACCCTCAACCGTAATCCCGAATTAATTCCTAAACTCAAACCTTAATTCCTAATCCCTAAACCATATTCCCTAAAGCCTAGTCAACAGCACCAGCCTTGGGAACCCAACTTCCAGCACAGCGCAACGTCCGCTGCACCCAGTGTGAGCTCTGCGTTCTCATCAGCCCTGAGCACCAGGTACGCGCAGATAGGCTTCAAATACTTTGAACCATTGGGAGTTTCCCGTGGCTTAATGCACTTCAATGAATTCACAGCATTCTGGACATGAAAGAGCTACTGAGCAGATGCAACACGCCGCGACCAAGAGGTCACATGACAGCCGCAGCCATGAGACTACCAAGCCGAAACAAACAACGTGAACATGTCCTTGAAGCGAAGCTGGCAGTGCTTGCAGACAGAAGTCGAAACTGTGAGGCCGCTGAGTAGGTGGACGAGCTTGCCTGTCCTGGCAGCATCTGGCGGCTATAGTTTTTGGTGGTCTGTCGCCTGACACAACTTCCCTGTGAGATGAAACCTTCTGCCTCTCTCGCTTATCCAGCTGTCCTGAATCTTGAGAAGGCTTTGCGCCAACCTGCCCGCAGTCTCAGCCCCTTGCATATCCAGGAAGAAGAGGAGAGACGGACGATCGCGCTTCGAAGTGGTGAGTGTCAGCCCGGCCTCTGCAAGAGCTAATTGCAAAGGTAGCGTAGAGTCGTCTGATGTTGTCTGGCATCTCAGAACGAAGTCTCTCTAGATCCCTCGCAAGTGCTTCCCATCCCAGAACTTGTTGCGGCCTCGTTCATGTTTGCAACCTCAGGGGCTGGGCTTGGATGTCACAAGCCTGACCTACATGAACAGGCCATCTTTTGCTGAAGGATGGGGTTCATGTGAGTGGTCGGTCTTCCGATGTTAGGACTGCGAATTCTGTTACGGGTCAGCAGCGGCCACGATGGAGTCCTTCGTGCCCTTAACGTGGCAGACGGCAAGGCTGTTTTACCGATATGTTCTGTTGCACATGATAGCAAAGCACAATGTTCAACAGACACGGCCATGAAGATCCAGTCTTCCATGCATTTGACATCAGCATGCGTGATGGACCACAGATCCTGTGCTGCAACTTAATTCAGAGTGTAAGATGATGTTAGCAGGACATGTTTGGCGGAGAGCTTTCTGCACAATGTTCCGCCACGCCCTGCGATCTTAAGTTTGAAATTCAGTGGAGACTTCCGACACTTTGCGAAGGACACACTTTACGGTGCTTCTCGTCTGAGCAAGCTTTGACCTTGTAAAGTCAAGCTCTCCAGACTCTGGGAGCCCTTGTAAGGAGGGCCGCTACAACGAGAATGGTCTAGTAGCCCTGGTTCGGTCCACGCCTTGACAAATGAATACACATGATGTTGTTGTGATTGTTGTTGTTGTTGTTGTTGTTGCTGCTGATGTTTTTGTTGTCCTCCTCCTCCTCCTCGTCACTGAGCAGTGGCACTACTATGATAGGCCAGCCAGAAGCTGGCAGGCTTCAGAAACGCGCCCAGTGTATCCTCCTTCCTGCTGCAACTCGGCAGCTGAGGCGAATGCGCGCCAGCGCTTGCAAATCTGGACAGCATTAGCCTTTTGCAATTGAAGGGTCTGGCGAAGCTAGTAACACCCTTTTGCGAAGGCCAAGCGACGGCAACGCTCCAGAAGTCTGCAGGCCACGGAAACAGCCTGCAACTTGCAAGGAGACGTCCATGTGAGCAATCATGAGTCAAGTCTTGAGGTTCAGATTTTGTGATTCAAAGAACGCACAGGCCTGGTGCTCGTCGGCGTACCCTTTGCCCGCCAGTACCGCTTTCGCGGCTCTCGCGACACAACGTACATGAAGCGTTGGCCTTGCGCAGCACGGACTGAGCACAACGGTCAGGCCAAATGTCAGGACCCAAAGAAGCTGAGCTCTGCACGCCATGCCGAGGTGTCGTGCAGCTGCTCTCCAGGTGTGGGCGTCAAACCACTCAGCTCCGTTATGGCCTGGGCTGCCAAGCAGCGAAGCAGGTTCCCAGTTTTGTGTCACCTACTTCACGGGAAGTACCGCCAGCCAAGTGGCACAGTGGCCCTGTGTCCATGCAGCTGGCACCAGCGCTTCAAGGGCAGCTGGGTGGCTGCAAAGGACTAGAGCATCCAGGGCCGCGGAGTTTGTTGCCAAGCCTCCATCCGAGCAAAAGGGTAAGGAAGAGCCCGACGTCATTCACAAGATTGTCGGCCTCGGTATGTCTCCAGGTATCGCTGCGCCGCCATTTCCCAGGTCTCCTGAACTCCACTCTGCTCACACCCCGCTGACTGCTTGTTGAAGCTGGGCCGGCCTCCTCCAACGACTTGGCCCAAACGGGGCCAAAGCCCAGCATTCCAAGTTCAAGCGGCGGGGCCTCAATGCCGCACCAGCCACAAGCACATCACAGCACCAACAGGGCACGCAGGGCCTCAAAGAGGCCGCCCCAATCAGCCAAACCTGGCTCCACGCAAAGCTCTGCCTCAGCCGTGCTTGCACTCTGTGCTAAGATGTACCCGACAGTCATTGTCGATGTCTGCCCTCGTGCCTGCAATGCATCCGCGATGGGCCGCGCCGTCTGGAGGCAGCGCCGAGCTGGCGAGGACACCACAGCTGTGCGGAGAGGCCTCATGATTAGCTTCCAAACAGCTCAGCGACCTCTGTTCGAAGCCTCAGTTCAATCCTGAGACCCAGGCCCAATCATGGACTTCAGAAGGGCGGCTGTGCACTTCGCCTGCTGCATTTCCATTGGTGAAGCACCAGAGACAAACTCAGTGGAAGTCTTTGCCTGGAGGCGTCCTGCACCGGTGAGCGGAGCATCTCCGAGCCAACCTGGCAAGACCGCTGCAGATGTTTGGATTAAAAACATCTGTTTTTAATCAAAAATATATGTTTTTACTTAAAAATATATATTAAACACATCGCAACACACCTTTAGCCCCTACGCAGCGGGGCGTCGGGTTCTGCATGGCTGACCATCCTCAGGAGGAGGAGGCAGGCCAGGGCCGTCTGCTCGCTCGCCATGACCTCAGATTTTGAAGGCTGCTGCGGCTACGGGTACAGCACACCATGTTATGATGTTGCAGCCTCGCCCAAGCCCCCTAAGCTGCCGGCGCACGAGGAAGATGCGGCAAGACATCGGCCGATGAGCTGGGATAAAGGCCACAGCCAGGCATTGCTTTTGTAGTACATCGGACAAGACGGGCACCTGCCAATCCTGCATGACCTGGACGCTGCGGGTCTGCAGCTTCACCTCTCTCCCCTCACAGGCATCAGTCAGGCAATCCCACGCTCCTTCGGCCAGCGCTCCTTGGGGAGAAGCCGTGTCAGAAGCGTGCCGCAACGCCGAGACATCCGAGACTTGGGTGTTCGCTCAGGTGGCGCCCTGCGGATCTCTCTAAAGCCATTCAGGATCTGTATCAGGTATGGAAGCAACTGCTGGCATACACCAGCAGCTGGTAGCCGTCCATGAAACCCTCCAACGCAAGCGGGCATCATACACGCTCTCCGTTGGAAGGTTGGGCAAACAAAGCTGTAAGACTTGCTTTGACTTCTGCATGTCCAGGGAAATTCTCACACTCTTGGGCGTGCATTCCAGCTTGGCATCAGTGGACAGTGATGTAGATGGCAGAATTCAGAATGCCAACCACTCTATTGGTTTTCATGTTTAGCCAAATGGGCACTCTGCCCTAGAGCTTTAATTAAGCGAATGGCAAGCAGGCATAGCTGCTTCAAGGGCAGGACCAGCAATTACACTTGAGCATGGCAGCTCAGCTTTTCCTACCACACAGCCTCTATACAACGCCTTCCATTGCATTCAGCTTCATGCATGCTTCAGGGTACAAGGATGTTGTCTTGCTGGGCTTGGTGGGCAGCTGGTGAGTTCACGGAATGGTACGACAGACCTCAGCTGCCAAATTAGCAAAATTCACCTGCGGCTTTGCAGCACTGAAATCGCAGCTGATGGGCAAGTGAAGCCCGCTAGAGCCGTACTTGCACCAATGCCACGCTGCCAGATTTCGCAGCGACCAAGACCTTTCAGAAGCCAAATCTGACAAAAGCAAATGAGGTCTACGCTGCCCAGCTGCTGAACTCAATGCCGTGGCAAAGCGAAGCCGCAGAGCAAGCCGCCTTGCACTCCTTACGTATGTCAAAATCAAGTGGGCGCCTGATCTGTCCTAAAGCAGAGCAATACTTTGGATGTTTGGAAAACAGCAGGCAGGATCACACATCTTTTGGGTTGACTGCAAGGCTGTTGCAGCTGACAGTTGTCCGTGGACATGAATAACTCATATTCGATGGAAAGTCCTTCCTGCTCACATAATTCCAAACTTGTGGATAGCCCTCATCATGATTTTCGCGGCGGAATTATTCTGAACATCGAAGAGATCCTGGACCTACGCTAACAGTGTGATAGGGCACGTCCAAGGTCTCCGCTGCGATGACGTTGTAGAACTTCTCGTTGTTGTCAGCTGGGTGATCTCCCCGACAGGCTCGTCCCTCGCCACCATCAACCTTGCCCACGCTTATGTTGTGTGGCCATGTGGGTGGCAACTTACGGCAAGACAAACGTAGTACTCTCACCGCGTCCATCAACAGCTCCTTCCTCTACAGACTTCAGCGACAACAAGCAGCTCCGCCAGCCACAGTCGCCACTGTAGAATCACTCCTTTACCTCCTTCTCCTCATCCTGCCTCTCAACCACAACCACAACCACAACCCACCACCTCCACGGCCACTCGCGCAATCAGCCCTGGAGGCTGTAGTGCACCCCACCCGGATGTTTCCTTCACACTGCTCGCTTACCTTCTTGCCATCTGCAGAAACTGATCTGCAGTCTACGAGTGCCCACCTCTTCACATACCACATTTTGTTGCGAACAATTTATTTCCTCGCAGCAGGTGACTCTGACACACTCCAATGCTGTGCCGAGCAGCTGGTAGCAGGTTCTGTGTTGGCCAGCCATAGCGCATGCAGGTAAAGCTGCCGCTGCTCGGCATCGTCCAGGAGAAGATCCCATGAGGACGAGTCCAAATCTCGCAGCGCCCATAGCTGAATTCAATGCCTGACAAATGACCCGAAGGTGCAAGTCTTTATCAGGTAGCACCTCAATTTCAGAAAATTCTTTGCGGAATTCACGGCCCGCCTTTGCAACTCGGAAGCTGCTCAACGCACTTCGACTGACATGCCTTGCGCCATCACAAACTTGCCTTGAGGCCTGACAATCGTAACATGTACCTGCTCTTTCCAGGGAAGTGGCTTGAAGTTCTGTGATGCCCTCCTGCACCTCATAGTAGCTAGGGGAGTTGTCGTGGCTGGTCCTGCAGGGAAAGCAACGCCTCCCTGTTCCCGGATGTGCGTGGACCCGGAGCCCGGGAGCCTTCCACGGCACACAGACTTACCTGCGTCGCCGATGTGCTCCCAGCCAACGCTAGTGGTCGGTGCTGTGGATGTGGACGGCTCCTCTGATACCAGTACAGCATTCATCCCGGCTCCCTTGCTTCATCTGCATTTAACTCACCATTCCCCTGCCAACCCTTCGCATGACTTCCGCAGGTGCGGAGATTTCGTGGATGGATGGCTGGCCGAAGACTTTACGAAAAAAGGAAGCGGAGCAAAAGGGTAAAGTAAAGCAAAAGTCTCCAGGCCTGGCTCGAAGATACGCCTCACAGGCTCCCAGGCTTTTGATCGCTTATGTCAAGGCTAAGCTTTAAAATCGGCTTCCCTGCCCTGACCTCTCGAAGACATCTTCTCGCAGGTCTTGCAGAGCGTCTGGTCTTTCGGGAAGATGCCTAAGCTGAGAAAAAGCTTGGATACTTCCAAAAACTCATGGAACATCGACTTTCCCTGCCGTTGGTTCTGCTGAGACTCTAGTGCATGGTTCCGAGAGGTAGATGAGTTCGCCTCGTGTGGAGAAGACGATCTCAGAGACGTTGCATCTTGTGGTCTCACATGTCTCACGCCAAGTCACTCGCTGCATAGGCTGATCCCAGCCGATCACAGGTGGTCTCGCCACAAAGCGGGCGGGCACTTGACAGCTCATAGCCCTCGGGGCAGGTCAGCTCGTGCTTGCAGCCTTGGCGAGCCATCGCAGGGCTTGGGGCTTGGGGCCCGGGATGTTTTCCAAGCTCAGCTCCCCACAGTTTGAGGAGAGAGAAATCGGGCAGTCTGAGCTGCTTCGATAGCAGACTCTGCCCTCAGGTTGAAACAAGGACGGACTCTATGCCCCCATCAAAACAAAAACAACAAGGAGCATGGCTCGACAAGCAGTATCATGCTGACTGAGACACGGATGATGTTGGAGTGAGAATTTCAGGTGCTGGCTGAGCACCCACACACTCACAGCACTCGTATCTGTCAGGGTAGGAAGCTTAAAAGCACTCCAAAAGGGCAACCAACGGAGGCTCGCCTTATGTCAACATCTTCCGGCCAATCCTCACAGTGACCATTCCATTCAGATGGTCTGAAGTTGGCACCTGCTAATGCAAGAAAAGTGTCTGCAAAAAGGTTGTGAATCCGAAGATGCGACATTGTCCCGCCTACATCCGTGCAAACTTTCTCCGTCGCCTCGCAACCAATGCTTTGGCATTCCTGAGCATTGACATTCTTGCCGGGAGGTAGAGTGCAACGAAGCAAACAAAAGCACTGCGTAAGCAGGAGTAAAGGGAGTTCCAACATCTCAACGCTGTAAAGGAACGAGCGCGAAATCCGCCGGACACGACAGCCCATAGGAGCAGATTGCGTAGCCTCGCGCGCCTTACTCAAAAGGTCTGGCAATACCATAGAGCAAGCGGGGTGTGACCGAGAAAAGAGCAGTTCGTGGAGCTCCTCACCTGATGGTATCAGAAGTTTTCAGCAGAATTCTTGGACCAGTGTCTGTCAACCAAAATTTGACCTTCAAGTCACCGGAGCGGCGGAGTAGGTCTGACAGGAAGCCCGCGCCAGGACAGCTGCAATGACCCCATTCCACATGCGAGCCTGGGCCGTTAGCAGCATTGCCACAAGCATGCTCTACGGAGCAGACGCGTTCAACATACACAAGCCTCTAACCAGCATGGAATCTCAGCCTTCGAATTCAATTCCATGGGCAGTCAAGAAGCTACCATCGCAATGTCAGAAACGTGCTGACGCCGAGCTCGTGGCTGCAGAAACAAGCTTACACAAATCCATGGTGTTTCTTTGGCTTGGCTGATGCTGGGGAGGGTAGGTACAAAGCCACATCAATGCTTTTATGGCAGCAGCCTAAACGCTGCCATGCAACATTGCAAGCTGTTCTGGATTTGCTGAATTCAGGATCCAGGACTCTTTCATGCAGACTCATAAGCTGCCTGTGCGACAACCTGCAGTGCCCGTGCTGCGCAAGGTATTCAGTGAAATGGATGGATTCAACTGTGTCCAATGCGATCCATTTGGCCCCACTGATGTATCGTCTATGCCGTTTAAACACGCATTCGAATCAAGCATGCTCCTGCAATTGCGTGAGCTTAGATGGTTGACATGAAATGGTGAGCTTCCGTCAACGGCTCCCACTTCAAACAACAAGCACGATCAAGCGCGGCGTGGATAAGTAGCTGTCTCACCCGGCTCCTGCGCCGTTCCCGGCTTTTGCTGATTGACACGGGTAGCATCCACGGCCAAAAGCTTTTGCGCTGTTCTGCATGATAGGTTGCGCAAACTCCTCGGCTGCACATTCGAACACCTATTACTCTACCTCTAGCCCCTGGCGTTTTGCAGTAAAATCGGAAGCACACCTCCTTGCACAGCAGTTCGGCATGCTCGTCTCCAAGCCTCTTGAGTTCAGTACGCGCTTGATGGCTATGTGTTGCTGCATGTTGCTGCCATGAACCTCTTCGTTTCCTCCCCGATGTCCTTTGTCAAGTCCACTTGCCGAGGCGTCTCATTGGCTAGCGGTTGAACCTACGACAATCTTTCTACATCCACGTGATTCGTTGCTTGCCGAGCTGGCTCCTCCTTAAAGCTTGAGGGCCAGCGGCAGAAACGAAAGCCCTGCGCCGGGTCAACTTTTACAGGAGTTCGACTTGCACCAGACAAGATTGTGTTGGAGCACGTGCCAGTAAGACGTTAATAGAACGAGCAACAGTCCAACTGCAGAAAGTCAGGGAAAGTACCTTTGCCCATACTCTGAGAAACCAGGCAGAATATCTTGCGTATTCAAAGTGCACCTGCATGAAATATGAAAAGCTCGCGCGCGTGCTGTGATCGTGCTGGAAGAGAAACAAGGACCGCACACCGAATGCAATGTGCAGAGATTGCTTGAAGCTACAACAAATTCCAAACCCAAAGTCCTGGGGAGCGCTTCTCAACCTTTGAACAAGCCACATCAAATCACATTCAGTAAAGGCCTGCGCGCTATGTTCGGATATGAACAAAGCTTCCTCTGATGAGAGATTTTCCTGACTGAGAGCCCCCAAAAGTCTCCACTAGGCTGTTTCAGCCAAAGAACGCTCTTGAACAACACTGTGGGCGCGACGTTCTGCTGGCCGGCGCCCCTCAAAATGAAGACCGGGTCGCGCTCAGAAGACCCTTTAAAAGGGACGCTTGCACAGGACCGAAACACACCCAGGAATCCCTCGAAATGAGGACCCAAACGCACCAGAATAAAACAGAGGACCCCAACGTGCGCAAAAATCCTTCGAGAAAGGGCTGCGTGCGCGACGCCCCTACTTCCCAGCCCTCAGCGCAGTCTAGCCTTCCAAGCCAAGCCATTTCTGTCCACCTCCGTCCCCGCAGGCTCCCCGACGCATAGACACCTACGACTACCTAGCTCACTACGTTTGGGTATATGGATGCAGCTCCCACTCACAAGGAGCTTTCCTGACAAGAACCAACCTTTTCCGTCGATCATCGTTACCATCTCGCTCGTCAACACTGACTCCCGTGGTCGGTCAAGATGGCTCAGCAGGATGCACTGTTGCTCACAAGTGATCAAGCTTGTGTTAGAGGCATGTGAGACATGCAAAGCTAAACCGCACTTGCTAGTCCAGCAAGATTCTACCATCGTACCCGTGATGCAGCATGGCTATCTAGGCAATTGCAGTTTGGACGCATCTCAGGTCGTCAGGCTGAATGGTGTCCTGCCATACGGAGGACCAGACATTGCCCCTGCATCACAAATGGCAGATGCTGAAAGTCCTTGAAGCTGACTTAGAAGCATACCTGGAGTAAGAAAATCAAACTCCCCGGAATCAGAAGCTTAAGCTTAGTGCTGCCCAGGTGCACTTTTGCATGTGTGGTGGCAAAGAGGACGGTGGCACCGATCCTCACAGTTGCCCCAAGAGACCGTAAGCAAGCCCTGTACAATTGATACAATGCAACAGCAGCCGCCCTTGTTAAGGCTGCCACGCACCCAGGAGTTGTGCCAGTACGTAGTTGGGAATGTAAAATCCAGCATACCACCTGGCAGAACTTCCTTCAAGAATTAGCGAGCAAAATCTATCTTTCCTCGGCCTCTTCTGCAGAATGGCGGCAACGCCAACCCCGACCCTCAGCACGCTTGACGTAGACAAAACCATATGGCACGTTCCCCAACCACTGTTGAGTCACCAGTTTGCCCTTCAGACATCTGTCAACAGTCTGTCCCCTACCAGGGCTCTGTGGCCATGTCCCATCTGAGTGTTAAGAACCTAAATAGTCTCAACATGGTGTTCGCACAGTGTAGGTTTTCAGCCGTCTTCGCTATCCGTTTAGCAACGCAGAAATGAAGGCTTCTGCCTGCAAGGGCGTGTATCTGTCTCTCAGAGCTGCCCTAGAGCTTGGGGTCACGCGAGATGGCTGGGTTCAGGCCTCAGTGTCCACATATACAAGCACCGGCTCGCCCAGCGCAACCCATCTCCACCATGCCTTCAGACCTTGTGATTTAAAATACATGTAGGCTGATCTAAATCTGGTGCCGGGACACAGCCCCCAGAGATGTTCGCGGCACAAACGCCGCCGGCTAGGACCGAGAAGCCGATGGCAAGTCCAAAGTAGAAATTCCTGGCAGGGACATGCTGGGCCTGGCGAGCCTCATCATAACCATGTGCCCTGGCAATCACTATCAGGCTTGAAAAATTACAGCCCAGCGCCTACGTGCCTACACCAGATTGTCTGAAAATCAGCTAACAGCTAGCCATCCTGATCATTACACTTACTCTTCCTCTTACTCTTGCTCTTACTATTAGCGCTACTGCTTACTGTTACTATTACTATCACGAGTTCCCCCTAACATTAAATATTCAATATTTGGGGGAGGGGACTGCACACCATCCGGCAGCAGCACAAGGTGCTCAGGCCTCTGGAAGCCGCTTGTGATTCCCTGGCATGAAACATCACTGGGAGTTGACACAAAAATAGACATACTTGTCGTAATAGTAATAATAATAATACCAAGAATAGTAATCGTCATAATAAGAGTACAATAATAGTGATAATACCAAAGAGGCTCGTGAATTCGAGACCCCGCAAAGGTAGTGCAACAGAACATCAGGCAACTTGCCATACGGCCATACAGCGCTTCTGAAAGTCCATCGTTGGGGCGCGATCTAGGTGAAGGGCCGCATTGTCCAATGAAAAAGGCTGAGTGAAATATGGCTACCTCTGGTAAGGTGAGCTAGTGTCAGGCTAGTGCTATGATCGCACGAGAATGTGGATTTGATGGATCATCGTGGGAAGGATTCCTCATAGATTTGATGGATCATCGTGGGAAGGACTCCTCATAGCTATGACTACAAATATCAAGTCAACGTAGTGCTGTGTCCCGTTTTTGCTACAGGCTCTGTTGGACGCTGGCCCTTATTGAGCAAAGTTTTCGGGGTACAAAAGCGCGCCTTGACACAGGAGACTGACAAAAAGGTGATGCAGATCAGCATCGTGAAGGTAAACCTGTCATAGGCTCAGAAACGCAGAGTTCTCAGCACACAACACGAAAGTCCAACCTGAAGCAGCCAACACATGGGCAGGGCCACTCAACGATATAGGCACCAGCTGCCGTGTACTTCTCCTGCATAGATGCTTTGTGGTATTTGGGGCTCGATGTACTCTGCGCTGTCGCGCCTGCGGAGCCAGGTTCCACGACCCGCCTCAGCTGACCGTGCTCGAGAGGCCAAGGTGCTTAGGTGCTTCGAATACAGGCCTGCAGCCTCGTTTGCTCACAGGAGGGAAACCCTGTGCCTAAGGCCGCTGGGCAGGCCTTTATTTTGCTCTCTTCTCAAAGCTACATCTCTGTGCCATCACATAGTCAAGTATGACGACCAAGACGCTATGCGGGATGCTGTCATATATGCTCAGACAAACCACAAAGACTCGATCTGTGACTGCCTCTCGCTGATTTGGCTATTTATTTTTCCATCATCCCTGCACTTGTCTCAACCAATTTGACCTCACTGCATGTCTGCGCAGCGTCTGTCTGGTTTCCATTAGGCTCCCCTTGCCTACGTGCGTGCTTCACAGGCCACGACATGAGGCAGAATTCAATCTACTTTGACCGACGCATCCAAACCCTCTCAAGCCAAAATGCCTTGGACAGCTTGTATAATCATGATGTTAATCATAACAGTCCAAACAATGATGGAAATAGTAAGAAGTAGTATAGAATCAACTGGGAAGGCGACTTGGAAAGAGGCCCATACAGGCCAGGATAGCCAGTAGCCCTGCCGCCACCTGCAACCGGCTCTTGGAGGTTGGTGATCGCTAGCTTAACCTAGTAGACGAAACAGAGTCAAATGCCTTGAAGCTTTTTTTTTCTGTTGTGCTTTCAAGCATGTCAGGCAGGCTTGCACTGCCCAATAGGTCAGCAACTGGGTCACTGAAAATCGACGTGTGCGGGAGAGAACCTGGATTCAAATGCTACGCATCGCAAGGGCATCTCACCCGTGGCAGGCCAAGATGGCAACCAATTTACAGTGAAGTGATCCTGCTGAGGGTCCAGCAACAGCTGTTGTCACAGCAGGGTTGAAGTGGCCTTGGCTTTCTGTTCCAAGCTCACAAGCTGAGACCAACAAGTAAAGAGATGCAAACAGGTTTCTATGCCAGCCAGATTCGGAACTATCGCAAGAGTCTGGGCCCCTGACCCCCGGACAAGTCGCCGACAGCATAGACGAGGCTCCTGCAACTATATGACAACGCAGTCTGACACGGCTCTGCTCGGGTCATGCAGCTGGGGGTGCAGCATTAGCGCTGAGGCCGTGGTCCACGAGAACCTGATGCAAGCACTGGTCATGGCCTTGCAAACTGTCATGATCACAGTCTAGGGATCCAACGTCTCGGGCATGGCGCGTACACCACTCAAGCCTGAAGACAAACAAGATGGCAGGATGTTTAAGCTGAAGGGAGCCAAGCTCGACGCCATATGTGATCACGACCAAGAAGGTCCCAACAAACTCGCTGCCATACCTTTGAAACCCGAATCACTGCGTCATGGGCCGTTCCGTACAAATTGACTCAAGCTCGGACTTTATACCATCACTGGGCTCGTAGTTCTGAAAGCTGGCTATGTCGATGTACTCTTCTGGTCCTCAGAATGACAGGTCATTTTGTCCCAGCTGCCATGCTTGACTGAAACCAAACCGCTGTCCTGAATTCCTCAAGCAAAGTAAACGCCATTAACGTCCAAGTGGCGCAGCATCCGAAAGATCATGGAAGCAATCAGGCTCGCCAAAAGCTGGCCAGGGTACAGCTTCACTGCAAGATGTTGGGGAAGCACGCTGGTCGGCAAGCAATCCGTGGGAGAAATTTGCTACAAGTAGGGCGGTTTGGAGGCCAACATCATCAGCATCGTTGGGCACGCGTTTCGACCCCAAGAGTCTTCAGGCACGGACAGGCCCCCCACTCTGAGAGCATTTTTCAATGTTCCAGCCAGCTCACGCAAGGCAGCTCCATGAGCAAGATTAGAGATCCTGGGACCAGCTTCAGCAACATCATGCAACCTCATTGGTGATGCATTTCTTCCCCAAACTCTTTAGGCATGGCTGGATTTTTGCGATGTTGTAGTTTCCTCTCACATCCCCCACCCTGTGGGCACTTTCGAAGTTGTCCTCAGGGCTCTACGAAAGCTCTGGGGACTTGTGGGTGGCATTATCCAACGGTCAGCTTGAGGTTGGAATTCGTCATGCGCATATTGCGAGACAGCAGATGCATTTGTACATTTCCTGTTGCAAAGCTACATGCACTGTACGCATGATGGCATCTCTGACCCACTCGCTTGCTGTGATTCGACGCGCGCTTCGCAAGTGTCAAAGACGAGCAAGACTGCAGGTGGTTCTCTAATCGAACGTTGAACAAGAAGCACCCAGATGCAGGGGATGAGTGGAGGATGTGCACCTGGTAGCACAGGTACATAAGGCATCCGCCGTCCTGGACAAAGGATTCTACAGCAAGATCTCAAAAACGCATCCTACCCATTGCACAAATGCATGCGGTGCTGTCTCTCAAGACACGAGCCATAGTTGGTGACATGCAGCAGAACCTTCGTCACAACTCCGACACCCATCGTAACAGCTGGGTTGAACACCTGAGTCTAGCTGTGGATTGCACATGGGCCCAGTCCATTGTTGGCGTTCGAGCCCTGAGGCCCTGAGCACCAGGCCCCTCCAGACATTTGCGTAGCGCCGATGCCAGCAATTAGCGCAAAGCCGCAGGCAATGCCCTGGGTAGCACAATGCAGGCTTCGAATTTCACATCGTCAGGTCCTTCTACCCTCCACGCGTACTGCACAAGCCCTTGCGAAACGCTCCAGAACAAGAGGGACGTCCGAGACTTTCGGTGGTGAAATAGCTGCCTCCTGCTACACCCAACCTGAAACCCAGTACCCTCAAACCAATGGCAGTTGTAAAATTAGCACCTGAGCGCAGTGGCTTCAGGTCAAAAGATCCAGCCTGGCGCTGTTCGCCGAGGTAAGGCAGGATTTTGAATTATCGGATTGTCTGCTAACTGGACCTGCCGACAAAACTTAGTGGCCTGCAAGTTGTAGACCTTGCTGAACTGAATTGCTTCAGTTGCAGCCCGCTGTTCAAGGCAAGAATGCTGCACTGACTAGATGTTGCATGTATCATCTTCATCCCTGCTCACGGGAAGACTGTGGCAACTCGCTCAGTCTCCTCTGCGCTTGCTGTGGCTGTGCACGAGCACCGGGAGAAGAATGCCTCCGCCAAAGACTGAACCCGCTCGGCTGTGTAGGTTGTGCCGTTCAAGGTGTAGGTGGAGCCTGGAGGACAAGCGACGATCGCAGCGCATGCGGGCGGCTTGCAAGCAGTCGGGCAACCGATCTCGCGAGGGCATGAAGCGTAGGCCGCCTCCACGGCTTGCTGGCAGGTGCCTGCCGAAGCCACGGTGGAGGTCGCAACTGCAAAGAGGAAGGAGATGCGCATCATGGCCATGTCTCTGTCACAGAAATTGAACAAATCCTTCACGGCAGCAGCACTTGAGACAGCAGCTCTTGAGCCAGGATGTTGATTTTGGGTTGACATTCCATGATCAAGCGTCTCTTTACTTTCTGTTGCTTTCGAGCCCTCAGCCGGGTCAGCACATGTCAGCATCATGCATAGCCGCATAGGCGAGCCAAGGCCGCGGCATAGAACTGATTGGGTTCCTGGTCGGGGTTGTTCCGGCGGCTGTACACCTCTGCTGCTCTGCTCTCAGGTTCTCAAGCTCGAATCTGCCATTTCAGGGACCGTCATCTGGTGAAGGCACGGCACGCACAGGACGACGAAGTTAAGCATCGCCGTGTAAATCATCTCCACCTCTTGTTGCACCCCTATGTGCAGGCAGGTTCTCTCCTCACATGCTCTGGGTGCAACAAACGGGCACGGCCAAGTAAAATCCCAGGGCTGCTGCCAAGCATGCCTGCGTCCAGCCGCTCCCAGCCTGAGGGGAATAAATGCTTGCCGGTTGCGCGCCGTAAAAGACCAAAGTGGGCCCATCGGCCTTTGGGATGATCGCAGGCGCTTCCTCAAGTTTCAGGCTATGCAGAGGATGCAAATATCATCTCAAAGCCACAAGCTGAGCCCTGGGCCGAGAAGAGCTGGCGCACGGCCAAGAGTGCCAGGATCGCAGCGGTGGCCTGTGCCACGATGTAGGCCTCGAGTCGCTCGCAGCTTTTTGGGAAATGCGCATGCTTTGCAGCAGCTGGGAACCATGCACAAGTGGTGATGCCACGGAGCTTGCCCGCCAGAAACCTTTGAACTGGCAACCGAGTACAAGCAAGTGTCAGTCCACTTCAGTTCTTCGCTTTAGGTTCCGAGTTTTCGCATTCCAGCCGATGGCTTAAATGGAAGACGAGCTGCATCGAAATCGAAATCGATGGGTTTAGATGCCCTCCAGATACCGGAGCAAAAGCATACATCATAACCTCAGACTACAGGCGGGCATTGTAGAAGCTGCACGAGCAAATTTGACTCTGCCTTGAAGCACTACTGTTCCCCAATAACATCCAGGCCGCCATCGATGCACAAGCAATGGAGACGCTTGCCCAGTCCAGCAGTATTCCGGAAAGAGTCGTGCATCCCACCTGGGAGTGCGGGCACAAACCGAGATGCGTCAGCTCACGTCACCATGGCTGCTGCCACAGCATGCTACAGCCTACCACCCCTTCACTAACACGCGGCACCACCAGCGCTGTGATTTGAGCATGGAACCGTGAATGCGACCACGAAAGTTCCAACAAATTCGGCACTCAGCGCCGCGAAGGTCAGCGGCTTCATGGGCGCCGGGGCCCTGACATGGGCAGACAAGAGGACCAGTTCTTTCTCGGCAAGCAAAGCAGCTCAACACCACAGGCCACATCACCGGCCTGGGGCTGGGCCCCTTTCTGCACCAAGCTAGGTTCGGTCTCGGATTGAGCTCATTTGGCTGCAGCTAGAACACAACAAGTGAAATCTGACAAAATCTGCCGAGAGTGTGCCCAAAGACGGGCTTAGCGGCTTCTCAGAAGAAATGTGAAGAATGGCACTTGCTGCCTGACCAACCCCAAGGGAAGCGAAGAAGCGGGAAAGCACCGGTTTTCTCGCAAGCTCCGAATTCTGGCAGGTCAGTGTCACAAGCTCAGGTCCCTTGGGGACATAACCCGGACATGTCCTACCGCCATCTACTGCCTGCGTCCGCAAGCTATGTCCATCAAACAACAACACACTGACCTTCTTCATCGGTTGAAGATCACTGTGCTATAGGACGCTAGGCTAATACTTCGAGCACCTTCGGGCTCAAGGGACACTAGCAGATGCGAGAGGAACAGGGGATGAAGCTAGGGCATTCTTTGCGGTTTGGAGTGTAAGCTGGTTGGGGGCATCAACTTCTGCTTCAACCCCAAGCTCTCAGGTGCATTAACACGACTTCACTAAATCTACCTGAAGCCGAGCCCGCCTGTCACTTCTGTGCGGCAGCCTCTTGCGCCAGCTGCGTCATCGACATCTGGGAGCCGTTTGAAGCTGCTGCTGGTAAGAAGTCCAGAAGTCAAGCTTGTGGGCATTTGATGCACCATCTGCAGTTTTGACCACATCAGCATGTTGCAGCGCGAAAATGAGAAAACCCCGCATGTAAAGATAAACGTATTCACAAGGCCTGGTCTTCAAGCCTAAGCTCTCCCAGTATGACAACCACATTGCTCCTGGGCCGCGGGCTGCACGCTTTTGCAGTCCTTGGCTGGCAAGACTGCGGGCATGCGGGTGTTGCTCCAGGCTCCTAGCCGCTGTGTGAGGTGAGGAGGCTAGAGCAGTCGAGCGACGGACTGAGAAGCCATACTTTGGGATCATGTATCCCTGCTTCTTGAAGCCTTGCGGAGGCAGAATCACAGTCCCTCATTATTGCTCCGAACGTCCAGGAAAACATCACACCCTTATCCCAATGCTGCTCCCCAGCGCACCCTTCGAAACTTCGTGAATGATGGCTTTGGAGGTTTCCGCTGGATCGAGGAGCTCATTGCCTTTCGCATCCTGGGCCAGGTGTCAGACCCTCTAAGTAACACTGGAGCCTTGGAGCCTTGGCTGGAGCCGTGGGTTTCTGCCTGAGGCCTTGGCCCTGCCCTCGATGATGTTGGTCTGAATCTGGTCTTGGGCACGCACCTCCAAGCGACCAAAACGTAGGAGAAACGTAGGAAAAAGTAGAAAGCCTGCTTGGCAATGCACGGCAACTTCCCCCTGAGAGCCCGACCAAAGCCCGTATCTTCAGCTTGCCCTGCATGGACCTGTGCTCAGACAATCCCAAAGTTGATGCGGTAAAACTGGAGAAGTTTGGCGATCCTTCTTCTCAACTAGTACACCACGGGGGCTAAGACGTGCTTCGGAACTTGTGCCCTGTTGCTTGATGGTTTGAGACAGAACTGGCATTTTGCTCCCTTCAAGTAATCATCCTGCATCCGCAGGTAATCTTTGCTTGGTTGATGCTTCAGAAACTCCTTGCAACATGTGGGCTGTTAATTGAATGTAGGCTGCGTCCAGAGATTTCGTGGGCACAAGGTTTCTCGGTCTGAGTACTGTTGCAGCTTGTTGACCTCCTTGCGGAAACACCGAGGCCGTAGCTGCCATAGCTCAGAAACTTCAGTAGCCGCGTCAATGTGGAACAAATCCGTGAAAAAGTGCGAAGCAGATTTGCACAAGGTTCACTGGCCAGGCTGGCAGTCTGCAAACACAAGTACAATAACACATGTTTAGAATGAGCTTGATGCATCTTCCTAGTCCGTTTGGGCCCATGCTCCAGCATCTCGATCTGCAGCAACTCGTCCATGTCGGGGTCCTGCAAGATCTGCTTCGCACATTCAGGAGGAGGCTGGACAACCCCAATATATACCCAAAATTATCCCAAGATTACCCCGATATGTGGTATACCCAATGTTATCCCAATATTACCACTATTACCCCAATATTATCCCGATATTACCACAGGATCCCGCTTTCCAAACGCACAGTGTGGCCTGACAAAAGCTTCTAGAACAGCACTTGTGGCATAGGCTTAGTGGTCACAGAAATCGAGGAGTCCTCCAAAGGCTCCCCGCTCTTCTCTGCCTTCAGAGAGACGTTGGATATTAGGGTTCTATTGGGGTTTTTTTTCGGGTTACATTGGGGCTATATTAGGGTGACATTGGGTTACATTGGGTTTTTTTGGGGTTATATTAGGGTTATATTGGGGTTACATTAGGGTTACATTGGGGTTACATTGGGGTTTTTTTGGGGTTATATTAGGGTTATATTGGGGTTATATTGGATCTTCAGCATTTAGGTAGTTCTGGGATGTGGAATATCGTGAAGCATGGACTTGCGCTGAACACTCTTACCATGTCTGACCCTCCCGTGCACCTGCTCAATGATCTCCCGCCGACGCTGTGCCGCCTTATAACTCTTGGCTTGCACAGCAAGGACTCCAGCACTATCCTCAGCAACTGGTTTGGCAAGTGTCGGGCAGCCAAACCCATAATTCAAATTCAAAGTTGACGCTAGCCAACACTGAAACCCACTCATCCAGGATGAAACATTCAGAGGCCTCATGGCTAAAAGTGGCTTTGCTTCTGCATGTTGTACCTGCGAGCAGTTGCGCCTCGATGGCCCAGACACTGCCCGGAGGAGCAGGGGCTGGCAGAGCTCGCATCAAGGCCTTGCTTTTGAAGGAGACTCGCACCATCACACATTGTTTCGATTCAAATTGGGAGTATCATGCTTAAGAGACAAGCCTGGACTTTCAAATCTGGCTGATGTCAAAACTCAAGAATGCCAGCTGGAACGCTGCTGCCAGGAAACATCAGTAATTGGTTTTCGCCAAACGCGGTCGAAATCCTCCTGGCACGTGTGACTGGAAGCAGTCTGCAGCGTGATGCGGGCAGAAAGGCGCACTGGACTGGGAAGCCTTGCATGGCTGGCAAATGCTGGCAAGAGCCATCGGCCTCGTCATGCTGCCCAAAGCCAATGGCACGGACCCACTGCTGCAGGCCGAAGACATCCTGGACATAACATCCTCAAAAGTATACAACCCTGCTTCGGGTGATGCCTGCGGTTTAGCTGAAAGCCAGTTCTCGCGGTGGCCTCCTCCTCGAAGTTCAGCTCTTCTTCTTCCACAGCCACCTCACCTCCAAGAAAAGGTATGCTGGTGTCCACCCACATGCCGGCCCCCGCAGGCTCTTTGCTGAAAAACTTCTGAGTTGCAGGCCAACGTCTTCACCCTCTTTAGTGAAGCCGGACATGCCGCTGCTGCTGCTCGAGTCTTCTTCTGCTTCTGACAGGGGCAAGGCACAGCTGAGCTCAAAAAAACTCTCGCTGAATCCACAATCTCCCCAAGAGACCTTCGGAAGGCCCGGCCTCTTCGAGCAATCTCCTCAAGTTCCCGGCGGTGGAACTCTTCGTAGGTCTGCCAGCTTTATCGGGGAGGGTCCAGGCGCTACGAGCCGTCATCCCTGAATATTCTAAGCAGAAGATGCAGTGACAAGCATGCTCAGACATCGGCGATGCCCAACTCCTTGGCCTTCGCCCTATCTTCCCTGCCAGAATCGTGCATGACATCAGGCAGGGCAAGATGTGAAAACCGACGGCTGAAATCTTAAGTTGCAGTAGGAACCACTTTCACAATGAGGTGCGGCCTGTACTTTGCCTGGGCGGCCAGCTGTTGCTGCTTGCGGTAGATGGTGTTCCACCGACCAGGCTCCTGATTATGTCTGCGCAAGGTCCCGCAGCGGCCTATTTTCAGAACACGCTGCAAAACTATCGGTCTGTTTAAACATCATCTGTGCTGAGATAATGGAATTCCAAGGGTCCAAGGCAGATAACTATCTGAGTATGCAAGGAGTATGCTTGCCACTACATCCACTGGCCTTCTCAAGAAGAACCGATAGGTTCGATAAGTAAGGCAAAACAGCCTTCTGCTCAAGGCAGCGTACCTCAGCATCGGCCCAACGAGCCTTGAAGGCATCTGCGCCCAGGCCCTGTGGCACTCCGAAGCATTCAGGCAAATTGCAAACGATTGCGCGGCTCAGGCGAAGCTACAAGCAGCACCTCTGCCACTTGGATCATGTGGTGCACCTCTTCACGGAGACGTGGGGTGAGCCACTCCTCAGGTCGAAAGACAGAACTTCTCCCAACAAATTAACTTTCCTGCAGCTGGAAGGCCCAGGTCCCCGGCTCCATTGCCCTGGAGGTCCTGAGGCTGCACGCCCTGATTCTCGATCCGGTGGTCCTCAGCAAGGTAGCCAGCCAGCATTTCTTGTGCAAATTTCGGCAAAAAGCAAACACATCAAAACAGATCAGCAACTTGTCTGCACTTTGGCCTCCAGCAGACGGGCCACAAAACAAACGCAGGCCGCACACCAAGTCGTTACCATTGTTCCCAGACATTCCAGTCGGGTCCATTCCCAGAACGCACCCAAAAACATCAAGAAGCCCCCCCCCCCCCACAAATCCGCCCCAGTGCCATAGCAGGTCGCGTCCTCACCGCGAACCTCCTTGCGAACCCGGGTGCGATAAACATAAGCAGAGGCTGCTGATGCTGCAGCACAGGTAGGAGTGCAATGGACCGAGCATCAGGCCCCTTTCCGGGTCTCTTCCAAGGCTCGTCCCAGCCGTGTTGCGGCCTCGTAGTTTCCGGGCTCCATTTAAATCTTACTTGCAGAGCACGTTAGCAAAGGAGTGCGTTTCCTTGCCTTTGAAATTGACACTGCTGCTATCCAGCCTTGCCTGGCGGATGACGAACTCCGTGTCCTCACCCCCTGCCTCCACCAGCGCCGCCTCAACAGTTTAATTCGAAGCAACAAGGCCAATCTCCGACCAGCATCAGCGCGAACCCACAAAATGACACCCATCACATCAGCCATGCACAATTGATGATGTTTAAAGTCATCAGGCATGTCGGCCGCTCCCTGCCCTGTGCGAAAGCACCTCCTGCTGCGTACCTCAAACACTTGGCCTGCCAGTGCTTCTCGACGGCAGTTCCAGCCACGGGCATGCCGGCAGGCCTTTCCAAGAAGAAAACCTAAGCCCTGTGCTGTTCTGAGCTCCTACATATATATTCACACAAATATTGTAGAAGCGCCATATATAAGACATGCTAATACAAAACTATATAATGCTATATCTATATAATTGTATATGTACACCTACTGGGATGCCCTGAGGGAGCCCTGAGGTGCTAGCGCAGAGAGCAGAGCCAGCTCCTCACCCACAGCAGGGTTTAGGGTTTAGGGCTTATGCAATCGGAGATGACGATCCAGAAGCGAATCACTTGTGGATGACTACAGAAAAGAGGGACTCACCGACGCCTCCAAAGAGGGTTTAGGGTTTAGGTTTTAGGGCGTTTGAACCCAACCATACGCTTAGGGGAAGATATGAGGATATATAGGAATTCTATAGCGGTCATGTAGGGGATAATGGAAAGGTTGAAATAGGAACTACTTTTTTTCGGGCTTAGGGATATCAATCCTACAGGTAAAGAATTCCCACTCTTGTTCATACTCCTAGGGGACATATAGGGACATTACAATCATGATGGTAAATCAAATGGAAAAGAAAATGGAGGATAGAATCGAAGCTGGGACTGTACAGGGATCATGAATTTCCCCAAACTTAGGAGCATCTTTTTGGGGGGCTATATGGTAAGGATTTTTGTACATGTGGGCCTATATTGCAAAACTACCAACCAAGTAATTGCAATTTTATGTTGCGCGCGTGAGACCTTAAGCAAAGACAACAGATACTACAGGTCTAAATTACTAAAGGCACATGAGCAGACGACAACCCGAGAACTCCTCTTTTAGACAGCAAGAAGTGGCTGATCCCAGACCTCGCCTCCTGACCACCCTATGCTGTTTCCCCATGTCTGAACCGGCCCAATAGTACAACCCTTCCAAAACCACAAAACGTGAATCACTTCTCAAATCCCCCAAAAAAGTCATAAACACAATCTCAAAACAAAGCCCACGATAAATCCCAAAACACAAGTGGAAACCAAAAGCAGCCCAATAGTCACGAAGAATCGCGAGCCTTTGTTCAGGCGTACCTACCCTGCATCTCAACCATTCCTTCATGAGGTCTTAGGTCAGCCCCCTGGGGATGCCCATTACAGAGAGCTTTATCTAAATCAGTTGGCAAAATACTCCTTATCTTTATACTTCATTGTAGCATCAAGTTGGGCTGATCCTGTTGGCTCGAAGGTACGAGTAAGCGCCCACTCAACAGCATTTACTATTGCCGTGTTCGTCGTGCTTTCAAAAGTTAGGCGACTACTCGTAAAGATGCCCAAGAAAAGAAAAATCATTACAAAAGAGACGAGGAAACCTAGAAGTGAGAATAGTTTCGCAGCGTCCCACACAAATATTGAATATCAGTTGGAAGTGTTCTTGATGAGGGAAAAGATTTCGATCAGAAATGGAATAGAAGTGGTGTGAATAAATGTTTTAGTCAACATGCTACTGTTCTATCCATTTAGAGTAGCCGCCTATTGCATTAGCCGAATGATGGAAGGGCCACAAAATAGGGCGATAAACCCAAGTGTCTCATAGTGATGAAGAGGGGAGTTTGTATAGCAAAGATACGCAGAACTGGAGAGCATCCGATTTCGGTTCTACCCTGATCTCGTGGAAAGACGTAATCACATGCATGACACGAAAACAAAGGTGTCACAGGCTACTGAAATGACACCGATAACAGTACGAAAAAGAAAAATTGAAGTGAGATGTCTAGGGTCAGCCATTGCTGAAACTCCATGCATCTGAGTGCGGCACCCTCAGCTTCGAAAGGACCGAGAAGACCTGAAGCCACCCAGCTCCAGGGATGTCTTTAAATACACTCGATCCAGTACTTTGCAAGCATGAACTTGACTGTGACTGCCAATGAGAAACCCGGGATGCTGGGCTCCTGACTGCGGTGATGACTGCAGAGTTCTGCTCAAGAGAGGAAATGCGCGAGCATGACGCTTATGCGTTGACATGTTGAAAGACAGTGCTCACGCTTCAGAAACAGCCTTGCGCAGGCGACATTGAAGCTGCGCACTAAAGTATTGGAATCTCACTGAAGCTCTGAGTTGCATGATACGCATGGACCTAGTTTGCAAGCGCGTTGCACATGTGCTGTCCTCGTTGTGCGTCCGCAGGGTGCTAATGAGGGCCGTCTTCATGCTGGTCAAATGGCGGAAGACCTGCTCGGGATCAGACCAACACCTGGATGTACAAGACCTTTGACAACCTCAGCCCTTTGCACTCCGATGTGACTCAAGTCTAGACATTCATACTAGTTATTCACACTTCAGCTTGAAGTGCTTCAGGCATCCTACACATCATTCTCATGCAGGACTGCTCATGGGGAGTCCGAACAGGAAATCTGAGAGCCCTAGCAAGCCGTGCCCTCACATCTGCACCGGGCATGTAAGTTAAAACGGCCAAAAGCTTTGCCATGCAGCCACTACAGCTGCCTCGTTGAACTGGCGGTCTTCCTCCACGATAGTGTTCCGCAGCTTCAACTGTCGTGGAAGCAGTGGCAGCACAGCGAACACCATCCAGACTGCTATAAGCATTGGAAGCAAGGAAGCCTCCACATGGCGACAACGATTTCTGCCCTGGTCGTTGGCCTGTTTGGGAAAGCCGAGGCATTGCATCGAGAAAAACTTGATCGCAACGCGATACAAACAGACCGACCTTTTGCACCAGGGCTTTGTGGTGCCTTGCTTTGACATTCGTGCAAACAGCATGCAGTTGCTGTCTCAAAGCCAAGCACCACTTGAAAAGGAGAACTTCTATGAAAAGACTACAAAATTCCAGAGGCCCGCCGCCTGCCAAACAGGAGCGAAAGCAACAGCTGAGCTTCAGACTCATAGATCAGCAAGAACAGGCGACCTGCACCGAACACGCTTCAGCTCCGCAAGCTTCAGTGACTTACAAACCCGGCAGGCGCACAGGCTTTGATGACGATGGCAGGTCGATCCTTTGCAGCATGCCCGCGCAGGACCTTCGGGGCGGCATCGCGCAGACAACCGTTCACACAAGCCGTAAAAGCCTTTCTGGGAAAGGGACATCCACAAGGACCTGGCACTTGAGAGACAAGGACTCCAGCCTGCCAAGATACACCATCTGCGATGCTCTCAAACGAGATGACAGCATCTTCTTTTTTCGTGCTAAGGTAATGGCGAGCCCATGGCCTGACGTTCCTCACAATGCAATGAGCCACTGCCGCATGCAGAGGAAGGGAGTCAGAGGCTCCGGCCGGGCCCTGTGGAACCTCGACTTTTCCCAGCTTCATCCGCATCCTGACCCGGTCCAGCACTAGCAACTAGGCAAAAAGGTGAAACCACCAAACAGCCTTGGGCCCTTCTTGCCGTCTTCCTCGGCAGCTGAATGCTCTGCAAATCTTTAGAGGCTGGAGCATATGACCCTTCTAGAACGAGCTTTGGGCCACGGCTTGCTCATCCTCGTCCTCCTCCTCCACGCTCTTTCTTTGGCCTCTCCTCATCTCCTTCTGACAGGCCGGAACAATGAAATCCAGGCAACGATGAAAGATCCCTCTGCTTTCTTGCCTTTTGCTCCTTGGCTTCCAGTGCTGCGTCAAGGAAATCTTCTCCCATGTCCTGCAGTCGCATTCCACGGCCAAATAGCCTGGCATGCCAAACCTCAAGCACTCTTTCCGTGTATGCCCTTGCATCCTATGCAAGGCTAGGTGAACTAACAGTTCGTTCGCACAGGAAACTCAAGAAGATGTTCTGTGCTCCAGCAACTTATTCATGTGGTACGCAAAGAAGTTGCCGGACAGCTGCCGCCTGGGGAGATGGACTGACAGACAAACTTCTGAAATTAGTTTGACGGGAAAGCCTAGGGATGGGACAACGCGCCAGAATTCCCGACCACGAGCAGAAGAAGCGCCTGTGAAAGCAGAATCCAACAAAAACTAGGCCGAGCGCCACAAGTTTCAACCCTTGGCCCTGGCAAGGTATCCTACGGACGAAAACTTCGGGAACCCTCAGACATTCTTCATTTTTGGCAGGCGGTTTGCCGACCCAGCCTGCAAAGCGGCATTCATGACTCTTCCACCCATCACCTGAACCAGTTGCATGTTTCGCGATAGAATTCAGGTTGCGCTCCAACAGCTGAGCTATACTCGGCCTCCTTGTCAACCAGCTTTTGCCAAGCCTTACGATACCCAGGTTTCGCATGCGGGCCTTGGTGACTTTGGACAAGGACCCCGCAGTTCGCAGCTCAATGTTGGCCTGAACCTTCATGATGCGGTCCTGCGACTTCTGTTGAACCGCAAGCCCACCCATCCAGGTAATGAAGCAGTCCTTCAGACCCATCTTTGAGAAGGTATTGACCTGGCAGTGTCAAACCCCATCGCAAAACCTCCATCCAGACTCATACCTGTCACGACCCAAGCACGAGCGCTTCAGGACTTGCACTGGCCTGCTTTCATTAGAGTCTTCGCTGGGGCTCCACACCGCCGTGCGCTCTCGAACCAGCCCCAGGTCAACCTCTTCCTGCCTCTGCCGCCTTGCGTTGGATGCAAGAACAAAACAGAGCCCAGTTGGTTGCTTCTCCATGCATCAGCCCAAGGAGGTGGCTTGATCTCAGCCTCCTTCAACTTCTCCTAGGCAGTTCTCATCCCTACTCCGCCTTTAGAACAACCCACACGCAACGCCGCGTCGTCCTGCATCATCATGTGCGCCTTGTTCGCACAAGTTCGCACCTGTGTTTCATCAAAGACTTGTTGTACGAACTTTACACACCTCCGCAGTGCTTCCATTAGCATCATTGCATCCGCGCCATGTGCTCTAATTACGCGGTCCCACCTCCTTCATTTGCAGCGTTAGGATGTCAACTATTGTTTCCATCCTTGGGAGCAGTGGGTGACCGCTCCTTCCACCTCAACTCTGGGGCCGCCACGCGCCCTCGCGGCAAAGAGAGTTCTGGCAGTCACGGTGGGCCTTTACCCGCACCTGGCTGTGAAGCATCAAAGGATGAAAGCTTCAGCTTACGTTGGCACCCCGCCGGCTTCAGGTCGCCGGTCTTGGCAGCAGTCCCAGAGCCTGGCGCAAGGCTTCACTGCCAGCTTCACTTTCCCAAAGATGTGCGGAGGTGCTCTGAGATTCATGCACAGGTGTCCGATGAGCAGGCATCCTGCTTCTGAGACTTCAGGACCTCAGGATGCGAGGACTTCCAAACCATGCCCTCAAGAAAGCTCTCGAGGAGGCCACTGGCCAGATGGCGCTCCATGGATCGCATAATGAGCTTCACGTTGTCCAAGTTGTCTCTCTGGAGTGCCTGCATCTGAGCTACCCAATAACAACCATAGTTTGCGTCTTGGGCACTCACGGGAGATGCATGTTCAGATTTAGAACAAATTGGATACGGCGACATTTTTCAAGGCTAGCCAAGACCAAAGTACACTCCGCCCATCACTCGGCGAGTTTGGTGCAAAATCTCTCAGAATCAGAATTTCCTTGCGTGGGGTCTCCAATACTGTAAACAAGCTACGCCAGCGCGGCAGCCACATAGGATCCAGTCTATCGAATGCCCACATGTTCCACATGCAGCCAGACAAGACCCCCACGAAGATCTGGAAAAATTCCTCAAAAGCCCGTTCACATATTCCCTGAGATTGCAACACCTCTGCTGCCAGCGGTGCATTCTCCACGCTGGCCGCGAGGAGCCGCACCTGCTTCTCTGATGAAGGCAAGAGCTAACATCTCAAAGCACGATTACGATTAGTCAGAATGTGGTGGTTCCGCCAGCATCCTTCCCGGCTTCACAGGGGTTCAAATGCCCATGCACTGCATCTTTTGTGCCCTTGCGCATCACCTGTGGCACTGTGATGCATTGTGGGACTTGGGGGCGCTCCTTCCAGGAAGGGCAGGCGCCTAGCTGCTTCTAGCTGGTCCTACCTGGAACGGTCTCTTCGTGGGCCTTCAGGCTCTGGGCACTCTGGCGGGGTGCGCCAGGTTGCAATTGCGAGCACTCCTTTGAACACGCGCTGGCGACTGGGAGCGGTTATCGCAGAGCCCCTGCTGAGGTGCACCAAAGTTGAGTGCTAATTAGGGGCTCCTCCGTCCTACCCGGGGCACAGGACGACAATCTCAGCGCATATGATGCGGTGCCCAGCAACTGACGCCTACTCAGTGGGGCCTGCTGGGAAGCTCAACTTGACAGCACACCGGGTGCAGCTTCGTTGGGGACGCTCCTGCCTGGCGAGCCAGGGGTGGGTAGCTGTTGCTGAGTGCCAGCCTGCAGAACGCAGCCCGGGGACTTGGGCAGATTACATTTTCAAGTTCAGTTTGCATCTGCATCACGAAGCTGCATCGCTCATTGGCGAGTGCACCCTTGCTGGCTGGCCATTGCCGGAGCACGGATGCTCAGAATCTCGGCAAACGTCCAAAACGGCTTTGCTCCAGTGCATTCTCAACTTCCTCGTTTCGTGGTCTGCGGCAAGAGCCTGAGGCCCTTTTGTCGGAACCTGCCGCCATGCTCCACTGTGGATGCATTCCTAGCCAAAGAGCCATGCTTTAGGGGTGGCCATTACTGCCGCCGACCCCGCATCATTGCACTTCCATTTCTCCAACTGGTCTTGTTGGTTCCTACCATGCGTTTTTGGGGCTTGCATGCACCGCTCGGACGCCCAAGACCCTCAAAAAACATCATGAAGACCTGCTGTTTTGGATATGAGCACACAACGCAAGAGACGCTCAGGGATAAAGGAAAGCCCAACAGAGGAGAGATGGACCGACAGTGATGCTGACAATGCGGCTAGCATTATGGGTGTCCTGGTCATTGTGGGTTCTTTTCATTGGCTGTATGAGGGTGTCCAAGTTTTGCACGAAAGTTTTATGAGTGTGGCATGAGTTCTGCTATGGGTTTGTACCAGCCTTATCAAGCTTCAAAGGTCTCTCAGTGGACTTAAACTGGCTCCAGCATCATTGAGAGGTTTGTATTGCTTTGAATTCTGCTGCCTTGCTGTCTGGTAGGCCTGTGATTTGGGGTCCACTGGTCTGAGTTGGAGTTCCTTCATATCATGCCTTCAGGCATTTCACTCCATCTGCAGGAGCTTTGCACGAGTATTACAAGGAGGAGGAATCAGGAAAGCAACGTTCAAGCTTTGCAGCCCTTGCAGCCCCCTGTCGCTAGAGCTACAATTTCTGAGTGGCGCGCCACATGCGTGACTATCTGCTCGTCCTAGGCAGGAAGCTTTCCATGAACAACGAGTTCCTTGAGAGCTTCCCAGGCCCCACAAGCTAAAAGAGCATGAAATTTAGCATCATATGCTAAGTTGAAGTTCTCATTAGAACAGCTGGGAACCAGACGTCCAACCGCAGCATCATCATATGACAAGCCTCAACTGTCATGCAAGGTAAACAGAAGGCTGATCCATGGCTGTCTAAAATCCTATGCACTGGGATCCAAACATGCCGCGATCCACCCATCCGCACAAAGGCTTGCTGCAAATCCACCTGAGAATGTGAAGTGATGTAAAAGAAGGTACGGTGTTGAGCGGCATGGTGCACAGGACAAATTCCCTCCTTTCATCTGCGCTGTTCGGTTCGCACACCAGCTTTGGGTGCTTCCCGTTCCCGCCCTGTTCGTTCAGCATCGGCATAGACAGTCAGGAGGTCATTGCAAATGTCCTGCAGAAGTGGCACATGTACCACGTAACCCCCTTTCTGCAAGCTCAAGCATGCGGAATGCGAGCAGCTGGATAGTTGAAAACCTGCGGCGGACCCGGCAACACTTGCACTGGGCTCAACCCAAGTGGCTTGGCCACGAGCTGAGGCTAGTTTGCTCCGGCTGTTGCTTGGAAGCAGCAGCAACACCCACAATGCCTAAACTCGTAGCCTGTCCACCACCTAAACAACGACGAATCTGAAAGTTCCGTCGTCACCAAGGCGGCCCCTATCCATCTTTGGCGCAGTTTGCCTTGCACTCGCATGTGTTGCCAGCGCAAGCATGGATGCGCCTCCAAGTGCAGCTTGTGCAGAAAATGGACTGGTAAAGGCCACATGGCCAGACAGCATCATCCCGCATCAGCTTACAAGCCAACCTGCCTTTTCATGCCAGCGAGGGAGTGTGCACTATCTTTACAACACCAAAGCAACCGAAAATGCTTTGCTGTCACCAAGAAAGAAAAATTCCATTCTGTGGTGCATATTGCCTCGCACAAGCAGATTAACCAAAGCGAGCATGGATGCAACAAGAGGCGAAAGCCCAGATCACAAAGCCCTTGTTTGTCTTAAAGTCTTAAAGATCCTGGACTCCTCGCCTCGATCTCGTCGGCGCCCTGATCCTGGCCGAGGCCAAGGAAGCCTTCCAGCTGCGGCTCCTCAGAAGGCACCAAGCTCAGCAGAGGACGAGGAGTAGCAGAAATTGGTGTCAAGCTCTGTAGCATAGATCTAGCAGCTTTAGCTTAAACATCACGAAAGAAGGAAGATGTGTCCTTGTTCCAGGTGCTCAGCTGTACAGTGAAGGCATGGATGTGCACTGTCAGGATAGGCGTTGGAGAGAAGTCAATAGCCAGAAAGTTTAGGAATATTTGGGACAAATGAAGGGACAGCTTCCAACACTGAAGTAGATGAACAAAGAGGCGCAGTCACGCATCATTCAGCCTGCCAAATGTCTTCACGGCCTGACACACTTCAGTAAGGGCCACTCAGGCCCGGCAACCAAGGTCCACGCAAAACTGCCGTAGGAAAACCTGGCCAACCCCCTGCCCCCCAATCGCAGCTCTGGCTCTCGCAGCAGGCGATCCAGCCTGGCGAAAGATTCAGGGATGCTTTGTCGAAGCACATCTGTTGCCGTGGCTGTTGAGACACTGTACATTTGCCAGCTGCTGCCAGTGCAGGCGTAAGGGAAGAAAGCGAGCTACCCGCCTCTGAGCGAGTCGATCAGCAGGCAACTGATACTCCGGCACCTGGTGACGTGCTTCAGTCCGTTAAGCCCAAGTCAATGCTTATGCAAATCAGGATACATTGAAAGCTTGTGACAGCTTGTGCATGATCAGCAATCGACATCACTGCAAGCATCAGCAACGGTTGCAAATGCAAATGTGCTAGCAAAATCGAAATTCTGATTGCTGCAGAGTTCGGGCTCAGGTATTCCTGAGGCTGAAAACTCTAATCCCGCACACGCGGCACCCTTCGGCTCATCTCGAAGCTCAACCTGACAACTTGAAGCAAGAATGAAGCTGTACTGATATTCTGACTCGCTACCCCTTCCATGTAAAGATTCGATATCGTGTCTCGTCATAGCAAATCGGCTTGCACCAGGCGCTGCAGACTTGAAAGGTGTCAAACTTGCAGCCCACGGCGCCACAGCGTGGCAGAGGAATTCAGAACATAAAAATACCGCGGGTTAGTGCCAGAGACCACATTCAGACAATTCTGCATTTGCTTACCACAGCTGAGCGACAGCAGGCAGGACAGTGCCAGACGATCGGGTAAAGCCACACAGACTTCACCTCAAATCACCGGTGCCCAGCTTCATGTGCACATGCCAAGGCCAAGACTCCGGTTTGACATCGAAAGTAGCGATGATAGCCGAGATTACATTACATTACATGACATGGCATTACATTACATTCACGACCGGAACAATAAGCAGTCTTTAGCCAAACGGTCTTGCTGGCTGCAACCCATACTGTCCGCAGCCCTTGACGGGGGCAGAGCGGGTTGAGACACCCCGTGCAGCATGAAAGGAACGAACAGGGCCAGCTTCGGAGTGCCAACCAGACCGTGGCATCAACTTGGCAAGATGAACAGCAGCTCAGGTGCTTCGAAACGCATCGTTGAGAAGCGTCCAGGCAAGCCTCTGCAGTCATGAACACAGCTCCAAAGCAAGTGATAGAAAAGGTTCAAGGCTCAGGCGAGAGAACCGGCGCATCACTGGCATCGCTGCTGAGAAGCCACGCAAACCTTCGGCTTCTCAAGACACAGCTGCGTTGAGAGACGGAGCATTCGCAGATGCATTGCTCTGAATGCTGAGGGCATCCAGTTCAGACTTGGGGGGGTCTCGCGGGAGTCTGGCTTCCTATTGCGGGGGTGCCCGAAATCTGTGGTAAGCGAAAAAACCTCAACAAAATCATCTCTGCCTCCCACAAATGAAGAAAACCGTCCTGACTCTGGCACCCGGCTCAAGGGAAGTCCTGAATATGCTCTGAATCTGTATTGCGCAGCAGGGGCCCCGACTCCGCCAGGTACGCCTCAGCATCCCGTTGGCGATTAACCACAGTCTGAAATATCACATGATCAGTGCTTGGTTGTGCACGTAAGCAGGCGTGAGCTCTACATCAAAGCCCATTGCTCGCAAGAGTACCTTCGAGTGACTTCTTGATAGCCGTGTTTCGCCTAGTTGCTGGAATCCCAGCCTGCTCGTGCGTCACAATGTCGTCGCGCAACGCCCAGTATGCCTTGCTGTTGCGGGCTCAGACCACTTAGCATTCACACCTCATGAGCGGACTACACACTCCGTAAACAAGCCTCCATGGGCATACCCTTCTCGTCCTGGACCTTGTCCAAGAAGACCTGACAGCACCAACAGGCCTTGCCGCACTGCCCAACTACCACAATCTTTCGCGGGTGCCTCGAAGGAGTTCACGATGTCCCGCAAGCGGCAGGGAGACTCCCTCACCTGCACTCCACAGGATTCCGCAAGCAGAATTTCTGGACTGTACCAGATCACTGTCAACCCACCTTCGACGCCAGCCATATGCAAGCAACTGCTAGCCGGTGTGGATCGAAGTCACCTGGAATTGCCACCGCTTTAACGAAGCCTCAGGAACCCAGCCCACCTTTGGCAGCATTATCCTACCATCGCTAACTACGAAGGTAAAAACGATAATCTCCACCAAACCTCTGTCAGGCGCTTGAAAGCTCGTGTCATTCAAAACCTGCTTCCATGGTCCACGCATCTTCCATCATCCAAACCCTGGACGGGACATGGGCCTTGCCTGCCTTGCCGCTCAGACAGGCAAAAGCGCTGAAAGAAGAGTGCAGCACTGGCTGTGGCCACCTTATGCAGCCCGTCTTGCAATGCTCTATTCCACACTGTGATGGTCTTCATGCTTTGTTGCATACAAGTAAGCGCTTCTGCTTGTGATGTGTATAACCGCAGAGTTAGTGTGAAGGCATGCTAACAACAAAATCAAGCCAACATCCATCTCACTAGGTCTCCAGCAGTGTCCATTCCCAGATCAGTTGCAACGTACCACATGAGTCTGCCCCAGTGCCTCCTGGGATGCAGATGGCGGACGTGGGCCCCAGAATAGACGAATAAAATGCTCGAAAAAAATATGGACTCAAAACCTGCAGCCTAACTGCACCTAGCTTGGTAATCTGGAGCCCAAGCCAAGACCTTGAACAGGAATACCCTCCCCAAACAAAGTAGCAGGGGCTGCTGTGCTGTTTTGTAGTAGGCTACATGAAGGTCGGCGTTCTGTTGGGGGTAAAGACCACTCAGCAAGACGCTCTTTCAGCATCGGCGTATCTTGCACGTCTGCCATGGGCCAGGTAATGCTTTGAAGCTGTGGATGTCTGTGGGAAACTTGGTAAAGACGGCTCCGCCAGTAAGAGCCCTCAATCGCTACCAACATATATGTCTGTATTACTGATCAAATGATGTGGCTGTGGTGTGTCATGTCTGGAAAATGTCTGTATGATTTCGGTAGCCAAGCCGATCTATTGTACTGTAGTCTATCCAAGGAGCCAGAGCAAAGGGTCAGCAGCGTAGTTTCAGTGCAACGGCCGGCGATCCTGATTCCATTTCGCTTGGGCCCGTGCACGAGACGGCTTCTCGTCCTGAGCTCCAGCCAAGGTCTGAACGCCACGTATAAAATGACAGCCGGTCTGCCTTGCGCTCAGCGGCCAGGCAGCGGGACATGGCCACACAAAGCTGCAAGCAAACCTGGCAGGGTGGAGGCTGACGCGCTGACAGGCGAACCACAAACCAAACAACACTATCAGTGCGGGCTTGCAGCAGCTGCTGCAGCAGCAGCAGCAGCAGCACTCAAGAAACACTACATCTGATGATGAGCATTGCTTGAGTTGCTGCACTTGACACAAGTTGCGATGCGCACCATTTTTCCGCATGTCGAAGAATGCAAGGTTGGTGCACCAGACAGCCCGGCACCTTGAACATAAAACTTGAAACTGCACGTGAAAAAGAAAGGATGTTGTTACCTTACATGATGATCCTGATACAAAACTGCGACTGTTCTTATCTTTACAACATTTTCGTACACTCGTTGATTTCATTCAACTCCGGTGGGTCAGCCTCTCCACGATCTCTGCTCCACAGATCCAGGGAGACACCGTAAGCAAATGAAAATTCAGACATGTAGGTGTCTAGAAATAGACACCTGAGAAACGCCTTCAGGCAAGAAGAAAAAAATGTCCTTGCCCCAGAACTGGTGCACATCTCATCACATCTCCTGATGCGCACCCAACACGCCTTGCACACACTCTACTGTATCCGCCCTGAATCCATCTCAAGCGCTGCGTGCTGATAGGTACAGGGCAGATGTAGGTGGTCAGAAATGTGTGCAAAAGTGGCTGCCTGTCAACGTTTACGGACATAAGCTCCCAGGGCAGCATATTGAACAGCTGAACACCATCTTGAGCCTGCTTGGCAACATGGTTCTCATAGAAAACAGAATTGTTAAGGAGTCTACGCCTGGGCAGCTGGTCTTGGCAACTCATAGAAGTGCACCTGGACTCATCCACAAGGCGGGTCAAAAGGTCCAAAGACTCCGGCCAGCAGACACAGACGCTCGCCTCTTGGTGCTTCCCAAGTGCAATGGCAAAACATTTCGTAAAAATGCTGAGCTTACCGAAAGTCACCATGTCTGTGCACTTGCTTGAGGTGCTGTGTGACCAACAACAAGCGAAGCTTCGTCTGCACCATGCATTAAGACAAAATCTGAACATTTTGTGGACTTTACTGCCATACACTTACTTACGGAGCATCTCAAGCTTCCCACCAGGAGTGGTGACCGGCGGGCAACAATTAGCGTTTGGATCAAGTAGGGCAGCTTCAGAGTTCGAAGTAGGGCGTATGTTCGAAGAATCCATGTTGAACATCATTGTCGTCACTGAAAGGTTGGACACCCCATTTCGACGCCGCCCTATATCTAGGCGCAAAGCAGGACAGAAGTTTTTGGTTTCCGTCCACGATGGCAAAACCCAACTGTGCTTGGATGTTTCTTTCAAAAGCTTTGACTTCTTTCCTAAGGGAAAACCATGAGAGACTCTAAGACCTTTCTCTCCGTATGTTATGTTACGTGAACTACAGTCGACATTACTTACGTGACTGAGGGATATGGGGGGGGCGTTGAGTTGAATATTGATAATATGGGAACACTTCTTTTCAATTACCGTAAGGTACCCATCCCCTGTAGTCCCATGACAAAAATACTATTGATTCTTTGTCACATGCATATCGCGTGTTACCAAATACATGTTGTCAAACCACAACAGCTTGGCTATCTGTTGCCAATAGGTTACTGCAACGGGGTTGCCTGTGCCAAACCTCGTGACGGCCCATTAGCGTGAGAAACACTTCCGTGGAGGAGATCCACGAGCATGCAGGCGATGGCTACCAATTCGACTTGCAAGCCGGCAGCCACTTGAACGTTTTGATTGATGGCAGAAATCCAATTTGTTACAGAAGATGGAAGCAACGAGACGTCCCACAACAGTTTCCAAAGAGAAGTACCGTCCTCGTCTGGTGGAATATGTGCAAAGCAAAGCAGAGATCCTGCTGCGACACTTCCCCGTTGGAAAAGATCTGCGCTGGCAGCGGGGATCGCGAGATCCTCAAAGTTCTGGACGAAAAATACCAGGGACAGGCCGACCTGGAAAAGGATATCAGCAGTTCCATGTCCGGCTCACTTAAACAAATCGGGTCCGACGGTGTTGACGACATGGCCAAAATGTAGACAGCCTCGCTGAAGATGTTTCCCGAGGGAATGGCTGGAGTTGTTGTCAAGAACAAGGAGGCCCTGGAACCGGGCAAGACGGGAACAACGAAAATTGAAAACCACCAGGTGCGGAGAAGGTTTTGCACAAAAATGGAGACGGAGCGTTTGGAGGTGTTGCTGCTGCCAAAGGCGCTGAGACCACGCTAGAGTATATCCGACAGATGGATGTCCAGATGGCGCAGCATCTCCGGAGCTCTGCCGTTCGAATTCGGGATTTCAATGCCATGAGACAGAAGAGATCATGGCCGGAAAGTTGACGGAGTGGGAAGAGCTTCTCAACGCAGGAACCATTACAATCTGCGCTGGCCCGAGGCAGAGGTGCTGAAAAAGCAGATCAACCCAGCTGGCCAAATCCAGGTTTGCGAGACCAGGAGGCTGCAGTTGAGGTGGCCAGGCAAGACGGAGATGAAGCGCCGATGGTGTATGAAAAGGGTATCTGGACCCAAATGCCGGAAACCTACCGGACGTCGACAGGCACCCAGGCTATCTAAAGATGGTTTGGCCGCGGTGTTCGGGTTCTGGAGTTCGCCGACATTGAAGAAGCCTGTCGACAAGGAAGGCCCCCCATCAGAGAAGCACGTATCTACGCTTGGACAGGAAATCAGGGCGTTTCGTCAAGTTCTTTGGCACAAGCGGTCAAACGCGCGCACGGCCCACGGACACCCCAAGCCTGTGGCACGACAACCTCACGGAGAGGCGGGTTTGGGTGTGAGGCGCTGCAACTCGATCCCCGCGTGCGTCTGCGGCTTAATGAGGATTAGCTACCAAGCATCACGTGGATGATTCTGACTTGACCCTAGCAGGAAACGATAAATTCCATGACGTAAGGAGGATAAGTCCATCGTGTGTGACCAAAAGGAATAGGTAAACCGTGTAAAGATCAGCATCCGCAAGCAGCTTCGCAAGCAGAAAGCACAGCCACCGACAGCCGCGGAACTCTGTGAATTCTGTGTGGTTGCACTGCTCATGGCCAAGCCTACCACAACAAGCAGCAAGTGACGCAGTATACTCGTTTTTTTGGGGTTGCTCTTAATGTAGCATTCTAGGGGGCTTGAAGGCTGGGAGGCTTCAAGCTCTCAGGCCTATCCGTTCCGCCCCCTGGCGTAGGGCTTGTCAGGTGAGAGAATGGTAAGGGAGGGCGGGTCAAAAATTTCCGTTACATAGAAAGCGATTTACTCAAAGGCTTGTAGTGGGCTAACATCTTGGCCTAGGAGCAGTAGTGGCAGCGGGCATATCACGAGATTCACAACACACCACAAAACTGAGCGGTTGCACTGCTCCTGGCCAAGCCTACCACAACAAGCAGCGAGCGACGCCGTACTCCCTTTGTCCTTTGGGCTGCTCTTAATGTAGCATTCCAGGGGGCTGAAGGCTGGGAGGCTTCAAGCTCTCAGGCCTAGCCGTTCCGCCCCCTGGCATAGGGCTTGTCAGGTGAGAGAATGGTAAGGGAGGGCGGGTCAAAAATTTCCGTTTCGTAGAAAGCGATCTACTCAAAGGCTTGTAGTGGGCTAACATCTTGGCCTAGGAGCAGTAGTGGCAGCGGGCATATCACGAGATTCACAACACACCACAAAACACAAGAGAAAAGAAAGAGCTCTTAGCGTTCTGCGCGGTTGCATGCTCCTGGCCAAGCCTACCACAACAAGCAGCGAGCGACGCCGTACTCCCTTTGTCCCTTGGGCTGCTCTTAATGTAGCATTCCAGGGGGCTTGAAGGCTGGGGAGGCTACAAACTCTCAGGCCTCAGAACAACCCTGTCTCTGCGAGAGGCTGCCGCCTTTCCCCGAAATCCCCCTCCGCTTGAGGTTGCGTCTGAGGAACCTAAAGCAGAGGCTCGGGCTTCGTAGGAATAGAGCCAGGGGGTATTTGCCTGGGCACGGTAATAACGCCTGCAGGTCAAGGCTTGCGGCGCACGTCTTCTGCAAGCAAAGGCTGCAGGCTGTACGTGGACCTCAGGCAGAGTACACAGCGCGGAGGCTGGACGTTACGTGCGCAGGAACTCTCAGCCAATGCCAACTCTCAGCGCTGATTTTTCCGCAAGCTCTGAGGAGCAACTCGGATCAGGTCGAGGCTTCTACAAAATTATCACTCCACCTTGCATTGGAGAGATGCAAAACTGCTTCAGGCTGGCAGTTGGCTGAGACTGGCGCGAAAGTGGGCTAAAGGCTTTGACTTGAATCTGTCGAGCTTGTCTCGGCTAAGCTCGTCTGCCCAGACGTTGGGCTACTGAATGAGCATGTGACCATGAGGCCACCACGCGGAGGAAAGGCAGAGGATGGGCTGTAGAGCACAGCTTAATGACGCCGGCCTCTGTGGGCGTGTTATCTGAGCCTGCGGAATGAAAGATATTTGTGCGCAGTCAGCTATGAGCCAGCGCCTTCTTGTCTGGCTGAGCAGGGCTTGGATTTGCTGCGCCAGCTTAGCCAGCTTGTCTGGCTCCAGGCTCACCGTCTCTGAGCGGAAATTGAACATCCAGCCGCACCAGATTACGGTGTCTCCGAAGGCTGCCTGCTTCCAGACAAAAAGGGAAACTTAAAGCAAACGAAGAGGACAACCAGCAGGGCCAGCTGAATGTCACCGCAGCTCCGAAGGAGGTTGGCTAAAAGGTCGTCCGCACACAGCCAGGCTTTGTGGGGCTGCAAAGCCAGCAGGTTTTGCGCTACGCGCAGCAGGAGGGCTCCGAGACGTGCCAGCAGTAGGCTGAAAAGCAGGCTCCAAAGCGGCAAACTACATACCCAAAGAGCTTACCCTTGAACTCAAAGAGTACCTTGGTCCTGTTGACAGACCTTGACTTGCTTGTGGGCTGCTTTGAAGTCCAGGCTGGCGCCATTCCACATGCTGCGCGGATCGGAGGGCTGAAAGGCTGAGCAGGCGGCTGCATTTGGTGTTGACTTGGCAAACCGTGCTGTCCAGGACCGGAACCTCCACCATAGATCAAGCTTGCCCACGGGCGTGGCTTTGGGCCGCCGCTTGGGAGCCCTTTCTGCCTCCTACTGCACGCTGCACCCAACCTGCCTCAACTTCTTTTTGAATGAAGGACTGAACGACCTGGCCACTGATGGCTAGATTCTAGATGGAATAGGGTCACGAATTCCTGTCGCGACCACTTCCTTTAGCATGGGAACAAGAGCCAAGTCTGGATCTGCTATGTGGGTGGCTATTTAACGGCAGAATCTGCATGGCTTCTGGCTCCATGCTGCCTGGGGGCTGCTCCAAGTGGAAAGCAGTCGCGCCAAGGCTTCGCGAGCTTTGCGGCACTCCATGATCCACGGCCCACAAACGTGACGCGCGAGTGCGATTGCTGTGGTTCCTGCTGCTGCGGCTGAGCAGGCTCCTCTGCTTCTGAACTGGAGTCTGATTGGGATGCCGAACGGCGCACATCCTCAGGCTCATCCGGAGCATGAGGACGAGGGCTTGAAGAGACAGTCCGGGCTTGCTGCTGTCCTTTGCTGCACAACATGAGGGCAAAGGCTGCTGCGTGGCCTTGCTGTCAATGAGGCTGACGCTGGCACAACGTCTGCTTCGCGTGGCTGCGAGGCTGTGTCTGGAGGACTGCGACAGTCCGGGAGATGTGAAGAAATTTGAAGTTGGGATTAGCGCACAGGTTTTGACTGAAACGTCTACAGATTTGCTTCCCGCAGAGCTCTGTAAGCCAGTTGTCTGGCCAGTCGTTCGGCTGAGTGTTCGCAGGCTGAGGGGCCTTGCTGCCCGGGGCCTTGCCTGGCCGGGCTTAAGGCTGCGGTGAACAACGCTGACAAGGCGTATTGAGGGCCTAATGTCCTTCTAGCAGGACGAGGGGGTCAATTCGGCCCACGTGGTAGGCTGCAAGGCTGCCACCGAGAAGGCTTGAGCAGCCAGCTGTGTCTCCTCATCTAGAGCTGACTCCTGTATAGGCTTTCCTGAAGCAGTGGCAGAGCCGGAGAGCTATGCGTATCTTTTTCGCCCAGCAGTGTGGGGGCTATTTTCAGGAGGTTATCTTCCTGAAGTTGCTGTAGCTCCCTGGCATATGTAGACCTGTCCAGGCTGAAGGGAAGCTTAGCAAAGTAGGGGCTTGGAGCACGGGACCTGGAAGGAGGCTTCCAGAGTTGGAGCTTGACCTCCCCGGCTTATTGGTGTAGTTGGACGCCACCCCTCGGAACAAGCGAAGGCTACTTGCTGCGCAGCCACGGCGGATCTATTGCGTCGTCGCGACCATAGAGTCATAGAGGTCAACACTCTGTTGTCTGTGATGCCTGGCATCCGCGGGCTTCGTCGGACAACCTGAGCCGCTGTCGAGTGTGAAGGCTGTGGCTTCTGATGCAGCTACGTGACACGTCGCTCACGCACCTTCAAACAAGCACGTTCTGCAATTCCGTTCTAGTTCACTAGAGAAGCATTGCAGAGGGGCAAGTGTAGCTCATGTTGTCCTGACACGCACGCAGACACACACAGCTATTATCGGGCCGACACGCATGCGCGAGGACGACTCTGACGCCAAAGAGCTCAGATCTGAAAAAGAGGAGAGGCGTCGCCACGCTGCCTAGGTCAAGCATCCAAGTCTTTAGCGCGCGAGATGGCAGATCCCATTTGCTAGCGCAAGGAGAGAGGCTTACACCGACATTCGCTTGCACAGATCAAAGGAAAGCACAGCGAGCAGCTTTACACTCAGGAGGGGACGGAGATTCAAGCTTGGCAAGCACGGCAGTCAGATCCTCAGTGTCCAGTCGCAGCCTTCTCCAAAGCACCTCACAACCACGTCGCATGTGTTGAAGAAGTCGCATCATCATACGTGGGATCCACATGATCCGTAGCTGTTGTCTTTCCAAGACGTGTATGCGGCGCGTGAGATCCGTGACGGCATCGTCGACCCAAGGTCCTGGCAGACCTGCTATCTCCAAGCCGTTCTCGAGGTCGGAGATGCGAGAACCCAAGCGACGCCCTTCGAGGTTTTGTAATCGTACCGCGAGCTGTTGGACCTGTTGATCGCTTGCTGCACTGTGTTGGACGTTGTCAAGGGTGGTCTCATGTGATCTCAGTCCTTCGAACGCGCAAGCACTGTGCGCTCTACACGGCGCAACCGGACAGACAACGCATCGAGAGTGACGTAAGGGTGAGCCCGTGACATAGCCGTCGCTACTTCAAGCAGGAGGCAAGCGCTGCAGGGTGTCACACATCACGACATGCACAGTTGTACAGGACCAAGATTCAAGGTTCAGGCAGACAGAAAATGAAGAAGCGCAAGCAGGGCCACAAGTAAGACTGGGACAGTAAGCAGGCCATGACTCACCTTCAGCTGCGAAGGGTTGACACATCAGAGACGCTAGGAAATGAGAGCAGTCTCCAGGCCCAAGGCGCGCACCAACTCTAGCGCAAGCCTCAGATAGAGGACATAAGCAGATTCAGCGTTCGTCAAGGGTGTGGATCCGAGCAAAGATAGCGGAAGTTAAATCGCGCAGCCGCCAGGCACACACGCTGGGAAGCTGCTGAGAAGCTCACTGATTCCTAAGCACACACACACCGAGCCTCAGCGAGAAAAATGCAGCAGGACTCAGTCCAGTTAAATAGCCCTGACGTCGACGGTTGGCACGACATCACGCGGAACTACTGCAACGAACCTACCTTCCTGCGCTTCTCCCGTACGTGGGTGAATCACCCTGACGCAAACAGTGAGACTGTAAGTGGCTCCTGGCAACGTGGCCGGCATTGCCTCATTCCACACCGTCTCCCAGACAGAGTAGAGCCGGGCGTCACCACAGGCTGGATCACCGGACGTAGCGGAGACGAAAGAAAGTGCCCAAGGGCGCACTTCAATTCATAGCAGGCTGCACGGATACACTGCGGCAACACTCTCCTATGAACAATAGGAAAATCGCATAGTTGGATGAGGCCAGGCAGAGCTGGGGCGTCCTCAGTCTGCGCATACGAAATTTCAGCGATGACTTCCGTAAGAGCGATTGCAAACGCTGGAGTCGTGGCCGCTTGGCATCGTTCCTGAATCTTGACCGGGGTCTCTGCCAGTGTCATCATCTTCACAACACAGCGCTAGACCCACGTCAGAGGGAACTGGCGAGCATTAGGCAGCGTACGCACGGGCTCAAGCGCAGGTTAGAAGACGAGAAGTGCACAGTTGAGCTGAGGCCACCACCGCGTTTAGCTTGAGGCAGATAGCGCGCCCAGAGAGGAGAGGCTTGAAAGGTGCGGCAGTATGGGCAGAATAAAATCAGAGGCTGTAAGCAAGCCTGCTAGCTGAGAGGAGCAAGCTGCCCAGCAACAGGGCCAACTGGCAGGCAGGCTGAGTCTAGAAAGTGCCTTGAAGGCTTGTTTGGGTTGCAGGTAGTCTGCTAGGGCTGATAGGTTTCTCCTCTTCCCACTCAATACTCATTTGCGCGTGGATGTCCAACAGGCTCGAGGCTTGTTGCAGGCGCTGGCCGACCCCAGCTTCTCTATGTAAGCTGAGAGCTGACTTGGGACGCGAGAGGGGGGGCTGACTGAAACACTGAGCGTGGGCCTGGCTTGGACCTGACGAGCCTTACCTCGCGAATCGTTGGAGCCCACACCTGAAGAAGGCTTGCCTTAGCCTCTGTCCAGCTGAAACCTGTTCAGTTCCTGAGAGAAGCGCGCGACGGCGAGGTCGTCCGACGTCGTGGCTGCGGGCTCTGACCGCAACCATGGCTCAAGGCAAAGAGGGCAGCATGCACATGAACATGGGCTACATGCAAGGCGCAGATTGTCAGCTACACTAGTGCAGGCAGAAGGGATGTTACCTAGACTGCAGCGGCAGAGGGCACTTCCTGGCTTGGCGGGCTCGTCGGGCTCCGCTGTCTTGAAGCGTCCAGAGTTCGACCTTCAGGTGAACAAAAACTGCAACAAAGGGGGGCTCCTCGAGCTTCCCTCATGCCAGGCTGAGGTGTCAGCAAGGCTGCGCAGTCTGCCCTCAGTCGTGCTCTCGCTTGTAGCTTCTTGCCTGTTCAGGCCGCAGTTGCTGGACAGCCCTCCGCGAGGGTTCTTGACCCCGGGGTGGGCACTGGCAGACTTCAGCTTCTCAGGTTGCACTTTCAACACCGCGTCTCGCAGCCTTGGCCTCAGAGTGCTTTCACTTGCGGACCCGCCTGCAAGGCCAGTCAAAGCCATCGCCTTAGCCTGCTGCGTTGGAGCCCGCTGAGCTTTGGACTTCAGACGCCCTCAGCCTTACACAGTTTCTTTGGCCTTGCGTTGCCCTGTCCAGCAGTAACTTGACTCCAGTTTGCAGCCTTTCCAATACAGAGTGTGTCATCTTGGCGGCACAGACTTCGTTTTGAATGTTCCGGTCATCTTGCGTAGTCGTGACGCCAGCTTTTGTTTTCAGATCATCATCGCTCCAGCTTGCGTCTGATGCAGTCACGAGCATCGCTTGGGACCTGGGGCAATGGAGTTGCTCGCCAGATCGCGAATTCTAGCCACCAGTTTGCCCGCATCCACCAGCTTTGGCGCCGCAGCTGTTCCCAGTTTCTGTCGAAGAATGCACGTGCGTGCTGCTATGTCCGGCCACATGAACTCAATCCACACTGGGCTCAAGAGCCGTAGCGCAAGCGAACTGGATGCGTTCCTTTTGGTCAAAGGGAAATTTTGCTGTCTACCAACGACTGAACAGTGATCTTCCCTTCCAAAAGTGATTTCCTCTCATGGCTGCTACAAACAGCATGCCCATACTTGATCCTTCAGTAAGAGATGAGAGCTCATTGCGGTTAAGGAATCGAAATCATTAGAGTGGAAAGCTCATCAGCGGAGAGCGAAGTGGGTGCCACAGCAGAAGGCATGTGAGAGAAAAACAAAGCCTTCCTAGCACCCACAGATGCAGTTTGGCAGAGAAGCCCCGCAGGTGCAAACAGGCTCTCACCGGGACACGCAGCCGAGCGAGGCTCCAGTACGCGACACAAGCAAAGGTGGATGGCAAGACCTACCTGCGCAGAAGCCAGAAGGTGCAAAACAGTATCGACTGCGGCGGTCAGGGCGGAGGCAAGACAGTCAAGACCGGAAAGTGGAAACATCATGTAACCGCACAGGCGACTAAGAAATTGACCCCCGCACCACATCCAAAATGCTGTGCAACGCCATGTCACAGCACAGGATACCGTAAGAGATCAACCCCTAAACCGCACCAAAAATGCTGTGAAATACAATGTAGCCGCACAGGCTAGTGGGTTTGCACTCTGCTCTGTGAATGAACGGAGTGATAACTGTTCTCTTGGAGCTAGCTCAAGTGGTGCTCTACTTCCCAGTTTGACACCTAATTCAAACCGCATTGTTGAGATGGCACGTGCAGGCCACATGGAAAGAAAAAACATTTTTCGGAAACTGCCCAGTTAAGACAAGCGATATCCATGCGACACGAAGCCTGAAAACATGTTGCTGAATGGATGCACACAAGCCAGGCGTCAGGGCCGTGTGAGGCGCATACGGCAAATCCGAAAAGTGTGATCACGGACAATAACTTGGACATGTGTTCCAAGCCTGGACACTGATAATAGCGGCCTTTTAGGCCCAGAAGTGATAACCCAGTCAACCGCAACAATTTGACATGGCTGGGTTTTGATGCGCGCATAACGTTGCAGGTTTGACACAAGTGAACAGCTGGAAAGGAAGACTGTTGGAAAATTTTCTTGTGATTGATATCCAAAGCCCGACGTAACCGCGAAAAGTAGTGCCTTTTCATTTTTCATTTCCGCGCAGATTGCTGACAGACCAAAGTCGCGATAACGACTTCCACCTTTCACTGTGGAAACAGGAGCACAGTCCTGCGTGGCACCACGGTGACCACTTCGGTGATCACAATTAGCGCAAAACTAGGGAGGCAGGCGCAATACTTTCAGATCAACAACAATCTACTTAACCAAAAACCCGAAACAAACCTCTTAAAGTCTGACATGCTCACGTCACCCGGTCAACCCTCATAAGAAATTTCCAAGCGGCGAAGGCCTGGTTCTACTTCGCCAGGCCCAGGTGTGGAAGCTGCACTCACTCCGCCCTGCTCGATGTGCAAAGACCCTGTTGTGACTACATGATGGCATCTTGCTGAACAAGGACAACTACACTTGTACCAATCTGAAAGAAACTACCTATGTGCAGGAGCTCCAATCATTGCTGGAACGGCACTGTTTCATCCTGTTGGAGAACACTCTTTCGAGCATGAACTCTGAAGCCTGAATCAAAAGTTGCTTTACTCTCCTGCTACAGGGTCGCTCCCTCATCAAACAGTGGAGTCAGAGAATTTTCTGAATCCTTGGACACGTTGAATGCCAGCAGACCCAAGGAATGGCCTTGCGCGATAAGGGTTTCTGATCACAAGACAGAAACAAATCCTACTGAAACTAAAACAAACGCCGGAATTCTGGTGGGGTTTAGGGTCGGGATTGAGATTCCTCTAGACCCAAGTTCTTCGGCATTTGAGCGTGGGCCCCCTGGCCTGACGGGCTGGACTAGATTGACTCAATCCCGGCAGGTGTATCGTGAAAATTAAGTGAGCATTGCTCGTGGCTTTGACTAGTGCAACAGCATCGAAAGCTTATAAAGCTTTACTTATCATTCGTATTCTCTGTTTGCCCAACCAATACCCAACCAGCAAAATCAAATACTCTCAACCATTGGAACTACAATTTGCCCATCAGTCTGAATGTCCCTGGCTCATTGCAAGTTCGTCATGCCAACATTTGCCAAATTCAGTGGTTTGCTGGGTCTTGCTCAGCTGTACTCTTCGGCTGGAATTCGGAAATCAAGAACAGGAAGCCCAGCAAAAAATGAACCAGCAGCAAGCTATAAAACAAACATACAAACCGGAGAAGCAATCAGCCACCACAGGAGGCACACTGGCCATGAGGCTAGACCAAAAACTACGGCTAGACCCAAGGCTGTACCCGGAAAGCATGAAGCAGCAGACACGGCAGGTTTGTCCAGCAGCAATGCGCTAGTCTTGACATTAATGAAGTCAAAGCCGCTGTCGGCGTCTCTGCACTACGGACCCTGAAAACTGTGTCCAAGGACTGCAGCTGCAGCCGTCCATGAGGGGCGTGTCTGTCTTCAAACCACACCCACTACACTGCGTCAATAACCAGCATGAACAAGAATGCATCAGAAAAGCGTGTTCTTGGAAGCAGCTGGCTTCTCCTCAAGCTTCCAAGACTCTGGACTCGGGTTTCTGAGCACTAGCCGCACGGGCTCTAAACCTGCACAGAAGTGCTATGATCTGGCAACAACCGTAATGAACCGCAGACGCGTGATTCACGGGCAGCAAGCAAATGCAGTGTTGATGGGAAAAGAAGAGCTGCCCGCTCCGCGAATTGCGGCTCAAGGCAGAATGCCTTGGCTATGCGCGTGCTGGGCTTGCGCCTGCAAAAGTAGGTCCGGCTGGCTCCTGTGGCACAGCCAAACCTCTGCAACTTCGCAGATATGATGACTTTCTGATCCATGCCAGGTGCAGAAAATGGCAGTCCTATACCTTTTTTGGTAAAAATCATGTGTTGCACCTGCGAATCATGGGAATCACACTTCTTGCAACTGGTATGGAACAGATAGATCCGCTGTTATGCCATTAGCAGCTGGAGGCCACGGCAAGGAAACGCCAACAAAGTTGTTTACACAGCTTAACTTCTCAAAACCTGTTGTTGACCTACCCAAGAGAATCCAAGCTTTTCATACACCTCCTATGACAGCCTTTAGCACAATTGTGCCGAAAACTGACATTCTTCGCACGGCAGCAGGGTTTGAAAAGGGTTGCCTCCTGATGCAGGGGGTCTTTTCAGCTTGGCAAATGCTAAGATGACATCATGTTCGCGTATGATCCTTGCATCAAGAAGCAGACTGTCTGTGAAACACATCTCTACAGCCTGCTTGCAAGGCATGAATGCATGTTGCAAATTGCTCAGGCGTGAAAGCGCTATACTGCGCTATGCCCGCCAAGCGGACTGTATAGCCATATCTTTACCACACTGCTCGTCAGGTTTGGAGGCCGTATTTGCGATCCATATCTCTCCTAACTAGATTTCTTCACAAAAACAAACTACTTCTCGACACGCAGATTGACGGCTATGAGGGTAGATGGCTCGCGACACGCGCAGTAGGCGACGATCCCATCACCGGAAATCCAACCCAAAGGTCCGGGAGCCAATACTGCTTACCTAGTGCCTGGGATTGTCGAACTGCTGACATACCTCCATCTGCAGCTTACCACATCTTTTGGCGCACATTGAATAAAACCTGCTTGAGTGCCGTGCACAAACGCAATCTGCCCTGGTCTCAGCACAACGCCTCTCAGCTGGCATCAGCCTTCCTGGTGCTTGACAAGCTCATCTGAATGGCTCAGCACAACCTCCCACTCTGAAAATGTGCATCAACCCTCGGCACATGCCTTGTGCCACTTGAAAAGCAGCGCAACTAAGGACTTGGTCAAAACGAAGCACCAATTTTGATCACTGTAGCTGCACCACACTGACTAGCACTGCTCTAGCTTTTGACAACACCACAAATGAATCATCTGACCCTGTGCTTCCTGCACTCTGCAGTTTCCAGCTGGATGTCACGCTGGTGCCAGGGCCTGGCCGAATCAATAGCAAGAGCTCACCTCATGACAAATATCACAACACCTCAATACTTTCTTTCAATTCCCTAACAAACGCCAACCCGATTTTCAAACAGACCCAAGTCTTCGACACTAAAATCACAACATGATGTCAAAACAGGCAGCGCCGACACCACAGTCTCAAAGGCGTAGCCATGCCACTGCCCGGAGGCCGTCGCGGACCGCTGCCTCTTCCCCATCTCGCCTGAAAATGCGACCCAGATCAGCAAGGCGTGTCACAAGCGTCGGTCAAAACTTTTTTCGATCACCAAACGGGATTTTCAGTTCACCAAACGGGCGTTTCAGATCACCAAAAGGGAAAGTCCGATCACCGGAAGGCATTTTCCCATCACCAAAGACCTTTCTCAAGCCACCAAAAATCTGGATTTGTCAGGTCACCAAATCAGGGTTTTTGAGGTCACCAGAGAGGATTTTCAGGTCACCAAATCGGGCTGTCTGAGCCAAAGAGGCAGCCGAAACTCACCAAAGCCTCCCCTCCTGCGGGTCACATAGGCCACTGGACTGATCAACGGATCGATCAAAATGCAACACATTCAATACACAAAATGCCGTTGCCCCACCCTAACTTACCCCCCTGCCCTACCTGGCACATCCCTGCCTTGCCTTCCCCAAAACGCTGACCTCCCCTGCGAGCTCACCATCCTCGTACCCAACCCACCCACCACCCTACCCCAACCTAGCCTACCCCAACCACCGCCCTACCCTTACCTAACCTAACCTAACCTGACCTAAGCACACCAACCACCCACCACCCTACCGTACCTAACCCACTGTAACCATCCACCTAAAACCACGCTCCTCCCATAACCACCCACCACCACCCCTTCCGAACCTAGCACCACCTTAACCCACCCCACCCTACCCTACCCACTACCACCACCCTGACCACGCACCCAAAACTCACCAAACTGTTGGCTTTTGGTGATTGCAGTCTGGTGATCGGAAAAGAGGGCAAACGCCTTACAGGTATCCATGACGGCCATAATCTTACATAGATTTTGGGGTCCAAGTACGTACGAAAACCTAACCTACCCTCCCCCTTTGATGATCCCCCTCTCCATCCAATGTCAGAATCCAGAACCTCGTGATATTGGTTGGCTTCGGTGACAGCCAAATGCAGGAGCAATGGGACTCGTTGATTCTGGGGCCTTACTGAAGCAAGACCGGGATTTGGTAATCCTGGGGCCTTTCTTGTTGAACCGTTTCGGCTGTTTTGGTGAACTGAATTACCTTTCGGTGATCTGAAATCTTTTGCTGATTGAGTCGGACTGGTTCTCACAAGCGTCCTTCATCTAATACATCGGCATTCGCCTCACGGGACCCAGCTCTCACCAACAATTTCGAACAATCCCAAACAATCTGGCGAAGTACAGCCGCCTTGAACCGCTCAGCATCCCTTGGCAATAGACTAAGCAGGCAGGAGGCCTGCACTCCGTCGCTTCTGCCTTGGAGAAGGGCTCCTGCCATAGCCACAGATTCAAGCCTCAATGCCTGAAGGACTCTGCTCATCTGTTACAGGAGACCTCAGGAAATTGCTCCCAGCATGACTCCATGCGAAGCCTTACTTCCAACCAAACCCCAAAGCCGCATCGCACTTCTGTCAGGCTAGCTGTGCGCACCCTGGCTGGTGCCGGAATCGGCGGGGCCATCTGCCCCAGTGGCAGACTTTGATTTTGGCCTACAAAGGCAGGTAGGGCAGGTAGGGATCCAGACTCCAGACTTACTTTTGGCTGTCACTCAGCTTGCAAGTGGGCAGATTTACACTTAGACTGGGGAAGAAAGGCAGCAACTCTGGCTCTGGACTCGCCTTCGATCAAGGCCTTCATAGTCTGCAAGGTTGATCCCAGTGCGAGGATGTGCTCGCCCATCGACATTACCTCAAAGAATCTCAAAGAGTACATTGGGACAGCATGATGATTGAGAACACAGCACCATGATTGAAACTACAGAGTACGCCCGCGGGCACTCAAGAACTCATGCTAGTACAAACGAAATGGTCCCTGGCGTGTTGCAGCTGCTTCCGCTTTACATAATGTGGCCTCTCTAGTGTCGAAGCGCGTGTGCTGCGGAGCCTGGCCGCAGATGCAATCAGAACATCTTCCAGGGACATGGTGGGCGAAGCCCGCCTTACCAGACCCGCCGTTCTGGAGCCACTGGGCCGCAGGAGATTCCTAGTGAAGGGTCAGCTAGCAAAAGTCAAACATGATGTTGGCGCTGCCTGATCCTGTGGCTCTGAACCCAAGCCAGGAGGGGCGCGAGCAGAGGTCCTCACAACAGTTCGGAATGTCGTTTGCTTCCAAACCTCATAAAGCAGCACAGTCCTGGAGGCCTTCTTTCCTTTCGCCTTGCAAAGCTTGCAATCAATCAGATCTTGCATTACGGGTCCATGCATCTCTTCAAACGGGGCTACGTGTTTAGATTTGAATGCAATTTGCTTGCTCTTGGCCCGGGCCCTGACTTGGGACAAAAGCCCATGCAAGCAGCAATTAAACGTGTTTTGACTCAAACTTCATCAGAACCAGAAAAAATGCTGGTAGAAAGGATTGGTGCGCCTTGCTGGAATGCTGAGCAACTTCGTGCATGACCTGCAGCATGTTTCTCGTGGTCCCTCAAGCATGACAGTAAACTTCCTCGAGCTCGTGGTGTGGCCGAAAGGCCTCGTTGCCTTTTGCACGAAGAGCAGTGCGAAGCACGCTGATTTCCTTAAGCAAAACAAGCTGCACACAACCGTCGCATAGCCAGCAGCTTCGAGCACAAAGCTTTCGGCAAGCACAGGGTCCTTCGTTGCATTTCGGTGCTTTCGCGCTGCTCTCTTTGGCTGCTTTGGACCCTGGCTCTGCACCTGAGGAATACCCTCTGCATGTTGCAAATTTCAGATCACTGAAGCTGAGAGCAGGGCAGGTTGGTCAGCTGCAGTAGCTTTACTGCCTCGGAAAAGATCTGTCGCCATTGACCAGGCAGCGCGGGTCTTCATAAACAGGACTTCAGTCATCTGGGAGCTCCACCAGCACGAGCTGCGGCAGGCCCCTTTTCGTTTTTCTTGTCAGCTCGCTTTGGAGGAGCCTCCCGCGTTGCACGGTGTATTGATGCCAGAGATGCCCTCTCAACTTGCCTCATGGTCAGAGGAGCCGACATCAGTAGAGAGTATGTCCTCGAAGGAATTGCTGGCCTGTACCAAACCTTGGCATGGGATCCGTCATGGCAGCAGGGTTTAGCGAGCCCGCCAGATTCTTGTGCGTCACCGAGAAACCAGGTTTCAAAGGCACCGGAGTCTGGGAGGCGGTCATCGCGGCAACTGGCAGGCCTCAACACGGGCACAACCGCATGCTACAAGGAGTCAAGCTACCATGAGCTATGCAAAGATTGCAATCTGGTGAGCAGAGGCCCAATCTTGTCGTTCTGAGGCTCGCGCCCAGTGTCAAGAGAAGCAAAGAAGAAAAAGCGCTGTAAAATTCTGCGAGCCGGAAGGCTGAAGAAGGCATACAGTGTTTGGAGATCATGCATCCCACTTGAGATTCCCACTAGAGGAAGTTGGCCGCAAAAACTGGCTCTGACAACTGCACTGGTGAAAGGATGGGAGAAAGGCTGACTACTCTTGTCTGAGACCTCATGGATGGCATTGCCCTTGAAAAAACAGAAGGCAAGCAAATCTGATGCAAAAATGCAAAAGCAGCCAAACGCAGCCTGGCGTGAAAGCCCTGAGAGGCGCTGCAAGGTGTCTATCCTGAAATCGGTCATGGCAGGCTTGCACTTAAAATTGCAATGAGCACGGTTTTCATGGAGCTGTACTCGCTGGTGAGCTTCATCCTCAGCATCTCACATCTGCTTGGAAGCTGTGGACCTCTGAAACTAATTACTCTCGGAAAAAATGATAAAACTAAACATCTGCTCCGAAAAATCTTGTCCTGAAGTTAACACGTCAAGCCCTGGCGCTTGCCATCCGCAGTGCTAATCCCACACTGGTCCATGCTCCACACTTTAGATGGAGGGAAGGACTGAGGCAAGCTGCCATTCCCGCAGATGGCTAACACTGCCTACACCTCAGCAACATGCTGCTATGAGCCGTCAAAAACTCCAAAAGAAAGCCCACTTTGAGGCAACGGCGGCCCGAGCGCCAAAGGTCTCGGATGCTTTTGATGACGCTCTTCACCTTCTTTGCACGGCGTCCACTTTTCTGCTGCGTTGTCAAGCACAGCGATGCTAATCTTTACTTCCACCTCCCCGAAACTCCCAAACTTTGCAAAAATTGGAGTACCTGGCCTCCTTCAGCCGTTGTGTCGGGACATCGCTCAAATCCCCATAGATCTCTCTGCCTGCACTCATGACATGCTGTCAACCTTCCTGAAACCATCAATTTGTTGGGGCCTGATTGCTGGCCTCTCGGTGTAGCAGACCTGAACGGCGCAAAGTCACCGGTCAGTATCCACCCGGCTTTGCAACATCGACTTTCAGCATAGCTACATGTTTCGAAGCTCCTCTTGCCCCAGATCCCTCTCAGCTGACTGCTGCGGAGGTGTTGTCCTTTCTGCAAAGGTCGATAAAGGCGATGACCCCAGGTGCACGTGCGCCTCCGAAGCCTGACCGCCATGAAACGTTGGTCATAGTTCAATGTATATGGAGAATTTGAGGGTTCCAAATATAATGTGCAAAACAACGACTCACAACAATCAACGAAGCACGTGTCGTGGCCGGACAAGTCTCCTGGCCCCAACTCCGGCCTCTGAACTTTGGGCCGCTTGCATGTTTTTCAAGTTTCAAGAAACCTGCTCAGGCTGCCATAGGAGAGCATCTTTCGTCTGGCTTCTCATCTGCATCACCGTTAAACGGTATCTTAACAAAACCAACGCTGATTTTGGCGCCTGTTGGAACTGGGGCTCGAACCTCGGTGCGAATCGGCCGGAACCGTGACATCCCATGGCTTCAACCCTTGCACGTTGACGCTGGTCCGGGCTCAAGCTTACAGGCTCGAACTTGGGCGGGCAGGTTGTGCGGGTGGTGTTGTTTGAGACTTGATGCACAAAGAATTGAAAACGTCTTCGCATGGTCCTTCCAAGCTTTCTACTGCTGACATGCCACAAGCATGTGGGTCCGTTGGCTTACAACATGCGAGTTTTGAGTCACCTGAAACGACATGGCTCGTGCAATTGCATGCTTGTGTTGGGTCACAGGGGCACATGCCACTCATACTTGTTTTCTTGCAAGATTGAAACTTCAAAACAGCCCGCACAAAACATGATGTTTTATTCATTTATTTGCACGCTTGCGTATTTCAACTTGAATATAACTATCTAAATATGCATCAATATGTCATCAAAATATCTATATTTCAAATCATATGGGCAAGTAGCAATGCAACTTTTTCACATGGGGAGTGTACACACTGCTGCCAAATACAACGGCTTAAGTTAGGCTCTCACCACAACCCTACAAGCCCGGGCGAAAAACTCAACCCCGGGTGGGTGGGTGGGTGGGAAAGAATTTTCAGGGCCACTCACCTTGAAAAAAGAAAATGTACAGCAAATCTAATGTGAGACATGCAACTTCTGAGGGCGGAGAAAACGCAAGCGGAAATGTCAAATGAAATTTCAAAAGCAAATCCATGAATAATGTCCCATCCCTTTGCTGTGTGGCTGTTTAGGGAGTGGTGGCGTATTCATTTATTTGCACGCTTGCGTATGTTAACTCAAATATAACCATCCAAATTTGCCAAATTTGCATCAATATTTCATCAGAATATTTAGAACTCAATCCATATGGGCAAGTAGCAACGCAACTTTTTTCACATGGGGAGTGTCCACACTGCCTGCCAAGTACCCCAACTGGATACATGGCAGTGGATGACAGATCCCAAGCAGCTGCATGCATAGGAGATGCTCCAGACCTGATAAATCCAATGTGGATGGCCGATCACATTTTTTCACCTCTAAACCGCAGTGGTCTGGGCTGACCTACTCGTGTGCTTTGTACACGACCATTGGTCGCGGCTGCTCTGTGGCAGCAACTTGCGAATGGGATGTATCACAAGTAGTTAACGTGTGTCCCGCCGCAGCCGTAGCTCACTGACTGCGGGAGGGTGCAACAGCGCACCGGTGGACACTGTGTGTCTGCAGCGCAGGGGCTACAAGTGGCACCCTAGAGGAACCTTGAGCAAAATATCCAAAAAGGGAGGCCGAGCAAGTATGACAGTCCACGAAGGTCGGCCACTTTTTTGACAGTGCCGCACACTGTCTGCGTCGGTGGCTACAAAGTGGCACACCAGGTAACAAAGTCCTAAGCTACCCCCTCACAACGCTGTTGCCCCTCACCTGATTATGCAACCAAGCACGTAGCATTGCTCTTTGATCTCAGGAGTAAATGCGGCAAGCTTTTGGGCTAGCTGGTTATCATCAGACGACCAAAGCCATTGACATCAGGGATGAAAGCTGCCACTCTGTAGTGTCCTGCCTGTCTGGACGGTCCCAGGTGAACTATGGCGGTAGTCATATGGTAGGCTTGCCATCTAACCCTAATGTCCTTCCCGTTGGAAATGGGAAGCTTAATAAGTCTGGACTCAAGGTCAAGAAGAATCATGTCTGTTCGTTGCGGGGTTTCTCTGTACCTCGGAGTTGACTGAGAATGGGCCTGGGGGCGGAGTGCAACATATGTATGGCATGTTGCTCGTGCCAGGAGTTTACTGCGCTCTGAACAATGGAATTGCAGAGGCCATCAGATGGATTCAGCATAAGTACACGCACATTCCCACTATGAATGCATTCTTCCCCTGCCACGAGTAGGCGTGCTCCCTTAGAAAAAGGATCAGCTATCCAAGCAAGGCGAGGCTGCACGAATTGCAGGAATTAAACCACATCATGTTGCTCTTGTGGTCTACTCCATCTACAAGTTGGAAGCGCAAGACGCAAGAAATTAAAAGGTGTCCAGTCCCCACCTCCTTGTCCCCTCAGCCATGCTTCGGGGACGGCGACGTCAACCCTTTGCTGAGCCTGCCGAAAAATGCAAATACAGTGGAGTTAATGTATACTGTTATCTGTTCGCTTTCACTATCGATCAGGCCTCCATGCAGCTGGGGCCTCTCCCAAACAGCCGGTGGGCGCAGTTGCGCCGCTACCAGGGCCCACATGGAGTTGTTGGTTAGCTTGTTCAGCAGTTCCTGCGCTTTGGCTGCGTCCGGGACCTCAGGGAGACCTCCACTACGAAGACCGCTTTGTCGTTGTCCTCTGACTCCTTCGTAGTGGCGTTGAACTTTGTGATGACATCGCCCCTGCACAGCTTCCCTAGCTCTTTCAGGGTCGCCATGACATCTTCTGCTGTTAGGCCTTTTTTGCCCTTGTCTGCCTCCAGCTTTTGGGCGTTTGGATTCCACTTTGGCAGAGAAAGTGCCTCTCCGCGCTCAGCATTTGGCTGTCCTGCGCCGCCTTGATCGCGCTGGCATCTTGTTGAAGAGATTGATCCTGGCTTGGGTCTCTCCGCGAGCAGGAAGCCAAAGATGACCGTCCTGAGGGCCGGCGCGAGGGGCAGCCGACGAAGAGACACCGACCCTCCACAGGAGAGAACCCAGAAGTAATTGGACAGAAACTTGCCAGAAAAAGCTGGGGCCCCTGCCGGCAGCTATCACATTCCAGCAGCTTCTGCTGGACACGTCCCACACCTTCCGCCTGGAGCACCCCCCCTGTTGCATTGCTTGAAATGTCGGTTGTAAGAAACCCCCGTTCTTCACAAGTCAGGCTTTGTTCTTTTGAAGTGGGGCTTTGTGTTTGCCTGCAGAGAAAGCATCCTACACCCTAGACCCTACACCCTACACCCTAAACAGTAG
>CAJNIZ010011324.1:0-11094 GCA_905231905.1 Symbiodinium pilosum | reverse complement strand
CCCACTGTGAGGGTGGGGAAAAAAGTTGGAAACTTCCGTACGAGTCGTGGTTTGCATTTGGCTTTCCATGTTCGATTCCATTAAATTCTCCACTATTTACCACTAACTCCTATCCCAGTCCTGCGCCTACATACCCTAAACGGCTAAAAGCCATACTATGCACCCTATACTCTTTTACCTTCAAACCTAACCCAAACACCCTAAAACCTATACCATCATCCCTGTATCGTTAACCATGATTACCTTAAACACCATTCTCTAAGCCCTACACCCAGAACCCTACACCACACACCCTAACCCTAAGCCCGTCCACGTCTCTCTACCTGCATCACAGCCCAGCGCTCAGCAGGAGGAGAAAACCCTTACACCCTTAAGTACACCCCACGCCCTAGATCCTAAACCTGAAGCCCTCGACCCCAGGACCTGCACTCCAAGCCTGAACCATGATACTTTCAACCTTAAGCCCGAAGCCCTACATGAGCTCATGTCAATAGTAGTCTCACTAAGGAATCCTTCATAGTGGATATGGGGGTCCTTCTTGTAGTCTAGTATAATCCTTGATATATAGTCTTTATATAGTCCATAATGGAGCCATGTCCATTGAATTATGTACGAAATATAGCCTAAACTCTAAACCTTGAAATTATGCAGGAAATATTGAATGTGGCTCACATAGAGGATTTTGAAAGCCATACCAGGAGCCCGCGCAGCTACTGCAGGCCGCACATTCGCGCTCGACTGCCAGGACGTGAGAGTTTTGTTGGCTTAGGGTTTGGGTTTTGTTTGGGTGCAGGGTTTAGGGTTGGTCTGCTTGAAATGGCTTAGTAGCTAAGTAAATGTTTGGGGGAAAGTATATATCTGATTGTTGAGTACTTGGACCCGTAGGGCTAGGGTAATAGTGTTTAGGGTGGGTTATTTATAGTCGGGTTTAGGGAGTTGTGACTTGTTGGAGCATTTCTCCTTTTGATGTCGCCCAGGCCTGTTCTAGTATATTGTGGGAAGTAGATTAGGAGGACCCCCACCCTGTAATAGTGGTATAATAAGAATATAAGAGGACCCGAATAAAATCCCTATTATCCCTTATAGTCACCATTACTGGGTGGGGGGTCCTCCTAAGAAATAGACTTCAACTTGGGACGGTCATTAATCAGGCTTCTACATTAACCCGAGAGAGCACCAACGTTGAAAGCTCGAATATCCAAAGCTCTGAGGTTTGAGTGGTAAGGATGTTTTGGACCCCTAGAAATTAGGTGCCGTAATGTAATCTATAACCACAATGGGCCCACAAATTCGAACATCACTTATGTTTTCGATGACTATCCGTGATATTGTCGTGTTTCGCGTTGGGGCTTGACAGGCTACCCTGCACCCTAGTCCCGAAGACCTAAACCTTAAGCCTCAAAAACTAGACCCTAAGCCGACATCCGAAAACCCTAAATCCTAAACGCTAAAGGGTTTTGGATTCAGGCTTTTTCATTCCCAAACAGGTTATATAGCCACCTTTAAGGGACCCTATAGGTATTTAGCCACCTTTAAGGGACCCTAAACCCTAAACCCTGAACCTTCAACCCTAAACCCTAAACCTTCAACCCTAAAACCCCAACCCTAAACCCTAAACCTTCAACCCTAAACCCTAAAACGTATCATGGCTGGTTAGGTTTGCAGCTGGGGCCGAAGGAGCCAAGCTGGCCCGCTCCATATGGGGCTTTACGAGCGGTAACCGCGAGTAAAAGGGGCGCTTAAAAAAAACCTAAAACTTCAACCCTAAACCCTAAACTTGAAACCCTAAACCCTAAACCTTCAACCCTAAACCCTAAACCTTCAACCCTAAACCTTCAACCCTAAACCCTAAACCGTAAACCTTCAACCCTAAACTCTAAACTTTAAACCTTCAACCCTAAACCCTAAACCCTAAACGGGTATTTGGGCCCATACGATACACCCGGAGCTTTTAGGAGGAACCTCACGGTCGAAGATGCGCTTGCGGCTGCTAGAGCCTCTCAGGCACCCCGGGCTCGGGATGCTGGCTTTGGGGTTTAGGGTTTAGGGTTTAGGGTTCATGGTTTAGGGGTGTTGGCTTTAGGGTTCAGGCTTCAGGATTTAAGGGTGTTGGCTTTAGGGTTTACCCAAACCCTAAAAGTATGTAAGATAACAGCCCTAAACCCATAACACTAGCCATCAAGGCCAATATCTTACATACTGTTGCAGTCCAGGTAGTTCTATAGGGGACTATATAGGGTTTGGGAGGTAGGGATTATATAGGGGAGTACTATGGGGGTTACTAAGGGGTTGATTCTCCATTCTCTTTTCCATTTGCTCCCCCGAGGCCTTATTCTGACTTTCAGGCCCCTATGCCACCATAAACTGGTCCTCAGCCCCTAAACCCCGTATAGCTTTTTTGGAAAACTCTAAACGGGACACTTACATTTATTGTTGAGTCATACTAGGATCCGCAGGATTCGCATCCCGAACACTATTTAAGATATGTTCCTTAATTGCAAAGTATTGTGCGCAAAACCTTTAATTCCTAACTCCTAGGCCCTACCTAAACCCCAAAAGTAGGCAAGATAATAGCCCAAAACACCAAAATCTAGCCCTAAAGGCCAAAATTCTACATACTTTTGGTGTTCAGGTAAACCCTGGAAATTTTCCAGGCCAGGGATGATGACGCTTTGGCCTCAGCCTTGGCTCGGACGGCACTGGAACTGCCGCTTGGACGGGCCAACAGGGGGTTTAGGGTTCATGGGTTAGGGAATTAAGGGTTTAGGGTTTATGGGGTTTATGGGGTTTATGGGGTTTAGGGTTTAGGGTTTGGGGCATAAACAACCCCCTAAACGCTTCTAGGGTTCAGGGTTTAGAGTTTATGGGGCTTAGGTTAGGCGTTTAAAGTATGTCAATAGGGCCCCTTTGAAAGCATGCAGAGTGCGCAACCTTACGTAGGACATGCATGTGACACCCATTATCTTCAGCAGGCAACCACAACAACCACGACGCTGGACACTAACAATCTTCTTATGCACGTGGTGAGTAACGATTGCATACAACATTCAAGACTACTTGCGATCGCCGCCGAGGTGTTTGGGGCTTTGGCTCACCACTATGGGCTATTAGACCTTAAGGGTACCTTAATCTACCCTTAATAGGATCCTAATAGGGAATTTTAGAGTCTAATAGCCCATAGTGGCACCGATTTGGATGTTGGAAATCCTTTGACGTTCTCTTGATGAACTATGAAGCTACAATCGGAGACCTCGTGTACCAACTCTTAGTGTGCTTATCTTTCTGCTAACGATTTGTAGCGCCGAGGTAGCATTGGCGCATCCATGCTAGCTTCGGGGACGGAACCCCAAACCCAAAACCCTAAAAACTAAACCCGAACTCTAAACTTTCGCAAGCCCTTTTAACAACTCATGTATATAAGTCCCATCTTGAACACTTCGGCCCGCCCCCAGTGCTTCTGTAGGAATCCAAGACGGGTCGGCTGCTCTTTGAGCATCCTTGTCATGAAGCAGCCCTGTATCTTAAAGATCCCCAGTATGGTGTACTAGGAAAGACAGGGAGTAGGCCCCCCTATATCATGAAGATCCCCAAAATGGTTGTGGGCTGCAGGTTTTGGGTTAGGGTCTATATGGTTCAGGGTTTACGGGGAGTAGGGTAGTAATTCGTGCGGGGATGGGGGAATTGGAATTTCGGGTGGTCCTCGCCTCGCGACGAATTGAGGCACCTGAGCGCCAACGAAACTGTACAAGTGATGGATGCTGCCGCGCGAGCATCCACCGCTACAACAAGGGATACACTCCAGGACGCCGAGTTTATGTGGGCCCAGTACAGGGTTCATGGGTGGCTCTAGGTGCCTTATCTTAAACCCATAAATCCCAGCCACAAGCCCTAAAGCCCGACCTAGGGAAAGACTCAAGCAGGTAGTGTCCTACGGTTTAGGGTTTAGGGAGCTACTTCTGCAAAGAACAGTAGTGTCTCGCACATGCGTACCTAATCCCGGAACCCCAGCATGCACATGAGGGTTTTGTTGGGTGTAGAGTAACCCCCGAAATGAGGACCCTATGATAACGATAGGGCCCTTGGAGGGAAAATCTTCATTCGTATGATGTGGAGACACGGCATGTGCGACTCGAACACGTGAGAGAGAGAGAGAGAGAGAGAGAGAGAGAGACACCTTCGTATTCAGAAGTCATTTTTGAGAAGCTTGTCAGGTTGTGTAGGATCACCGCTAAGAGTCCTGCATACCTTATAGTTTCAGGCCCTGAATTGTTGAGCCCAACAGCTATACTGAATGTATATAGTGTCACGCTCCCACAGGCTGGGCCTTTAAGCGCTAACCCCCCAAGCCCCTACATCCTTAATCCTAAGCCCCTCAACCCTAAACCCCTCGAAACCCCCAAATACTAAATCGCGTGAACCTTCAGACATCCTTGCCTGCGAGGGAAGGACATCGGGAAGCCTGCGGGACTCCTTGCTAGCCGCCCTCATCAAAACTAGTACGCAATTTAGGGTTTAGCATTTTGGGTTTCGGGATCAGGGTTTAGGGCTTAAGGGTTTATATATAGTCCCCCTTAAGTAGATGTCTTAGATAGAATATGGCTTCGGGGCCTTGGGTAGATTATAGCAAGATCCCCATATACCGCCAGTTCTATTTAATTAAGGGGACTATAAGGGTACGCATTTTTGGGTTTGGGGGTTCAGGGTCCAAGGATGCCAGGGAATCTTTGGTTTAGGTTTCAGGGTTCAGGGTTCAAGGTGTTGGGTACCAGGTTTAGGGCTGCCCTACCGCAACCCTAAACCCTAGGAATTCAGGAGGACGAAGGTTGGTAGTGTTTATAGACTTCAGGGCCCAAAGAGAGCCCTGTTTGTAGGGGGTAGCGTTGGGCTCCCAGGGCAGTGGTTGAAGTTGGGGTACCGCAGTCTGGAGTCTGGGATTGGAGTTTTTGCGCACAGCTTCATGTCAGCATGCCAAATTTTCACAGCTTGTTTTGAGCAGACCGAGTAGACTATGTATCTTCTGGCGGTTCGCAGGGACTCAGGGAAGCTACTTTCAATATACTTTTTTCCATAGTCCCCACTAGCCCCAAGTACGGTATGGGTTATAGTTTCCCTTAAGTAGATAGAACATGGGGTATATGGGGATCTTATTGCAAAATACCCGATGCCATACTATGTACTTGAGGGGGACTATAACTTTCAGGAGGTTCTTGCCCCCTGGCGGCCTAATTCGTTTGCTCCAAAAGAGCCGGTTGACAGGCAGCCTGCGAAGGTGAAATCACGCATAAGGCAACCTTAGGGGGACTGTTGTAGAGTTTAGGGTTTAGGGTTTTTAGGGTGCAGGGTTTACGAGGACAGCTGCAGAACAGAACAAGATGAGATTTTTCCTCATTGCGGTGTGGGCACATTTTCTTTGCGGACCTGCCAAATATCTCCCTCCTCTGAGCCTAGCAGGGTCCTCTAAACGGGGATATAGGGTTATATAGGGGGTGTACAGGGATCCGTAAGGATTTTAAGGGTTTCCATATCCCTTCGCGTCAAGATGCACCTTTGACCCTCGAAGGAGCAAGCGGAAGGTGCATTGTTGACACGAAGGATGTAGTGCATTTGACTCCGACACCGAGGGCCCCAGACGTGCATGCTGACATTAACTGGGCTATGCAGCATTTCGACATCTGGAGCAGAACGGACTTTACGGAAGCATTCAACATTCCCTCCACTGCGACACAAGTTCTTGTGCTTACCGATGGGGAAGATTTCATGGTTGACTTCAGCCCTGGTGAAAGTGATGAGGACCTGATCCAGCGCATCTGTACAGAAATTGGTTTGGATAGTGAAGGAGTCGGCATTGTTCGACCTACTAAGCCCTTCAACAAGCCCACTCATTACCACCATGTGCTGTCTGACATTGTTTATCTTGTCGAGATATATAATCTTGTCGAGATATATATATATATATACACATGTATATATGTATCTATTTATCTTTATGACCGCTTGTGACACTAATTGCTGGCCGGAGACGATGATCCCCATTCTACGTAAATCTAACCCAAAGCTCCAGGGTTCAGGGTTTAGGTTTAGGATTTAGGCTTTAGGGTTGATGGTTTAAGGTATCTATATCTCCTTGCATCTTTCTTTCACAGGGACCTTATTCTCCGACTGCGTTTTCACCATGCCTATATGTGCTGATGCAAGCCCTTAAAGGGAGCTTACTCTAGGTACCTCTGCCCTGAACCCTAAACCTTAAGCCCTAAGCCCGAAACCCTGAGCCTTAAGTCCCTAACCCTAACCTCTAAACACCAAGCCCTTCGCCCTAACCCTAAGCCTAAACCCTAAACCCGAAGCCCTAAACCCTGGACCCTCTTCACCAGCCTAGGATGCGGCGAAGTCAGCGGGGCTGTCGGACAGACAGGCCCTCGCGAGCTTTGTAGGGTGGTTTATGGTTATTTAGGCTTATTTAGGGTTGTTCAGGGTTAAGGGTTTACCTAAACCCTAAACCCTAAACCCCTAAACCCATTAGGGCGTAGGGGTTTAGGGTTTAGGGCTCGGGGTTGAGGCTTTGGGGTTTAGGGCCAAGGGTTTTAGGGTTTACGGCTCGGGGCTTAGGGTGTGGGGTTTAGGGCTTGGTGTTTAGGATTTACATAGGGTTTATGGTTTTTGTTTGCGTCGTTTTTGTAGGGTTTGCTTAAACCCTGGAGAACCCCTGTGTAATCCTTCAAAATTGGGCTATATATAGCCTGAGCCTCCAAGACCCTAAACCTTAAAACCCTAAAACCCTAAACCCTAAAACCCTAAACCCTCAAACTCTAAACCCCAAACCCTAAACCTAAAATCCTAAAATCCCAAAACCTTAAGCCCAAAAACCCTAAAACCCTAAAGCCGGATAAGCCCTGCAAAGGTTGCCAAGGTCAAGACCGCCTTGGCGTCGGTGGATCACAGGCTGGAATGTGGGCTATTCTGAGTTTACCGTCTAAAGTCCTTAAAGGGGATTTAGGGTTTAGGGTTTAGTTATACAGGGGATTATGATATCGGGTTTACGGTTTTACAGCCTGGGGGAGCTGGCGTAGTTGCCACAAGCATTTGGCAGTGATTTAGGCCAATGTGGTAGTTGTTGGTTTATGTGCATTCCTTGGGTACTGCCCCCACTCATGAACAGATGTATTTTATCTATCAATCCCCTGTACCCAAAGCAAAGACATATCTATATGTATAGCTCTTAGTATGACCCCTCATATAAACTGTTAATGGGCGGTGGCAGGCCCAAACCTAAACCCGAAACTCCCTAGACCCTGAACCTTAAATCATGTCGTTTTAGGTTTACACGTATTTGAAAGTCCATCAGCTGATGGACAACATCCTGCATGATCTTATGAATTCTCCGTGGATGTCTTGAAGATATGTGGGGCTCAAGGGTTTAGGGCTTAGGTTTGGGGGCTCTTAAACGGACACTGGGGCTATATGGGGTGTGGGGGGGTGTCATGTTTTGCTTACAAAAGATCCCACAAAACCCTGTACAATTAATGTTTGGGAGGATCTCAGGGCAAATTCCGTACTGACGTACCGCAGTTAAGAGTCTTCAGATGTTGACGGCCATGCGCTGTTTGGCCACTTGCCGTAGCGCATGTTGGTCAAGTCTCCCTGTCTATAGCAGGAACGGCCACAGCACACCTGAGATTAGGTTAAGAACCAATTCTTATGGTAGTCTCCTGATCTGTTCATTTGTTCATTTTGACGTTCTTGCTGAAGTACACGCTGTGGGAGAATTATGGTGTTCGACACCTTGGAGATTTGGCGGGTCTGGTTTGGCCCGGGCGCGTTTTCAAAAGTTGTGCGGTTCACTTCACCCTGGACCCTAATTAAACCCCCTCCCCTAGTAGCAGATACTCTCAACATATGGGCGGCGCCTGAAGCCCAGAGCCCTAAACCCCAAACCTTATGCCCCAAACCATAAACCCTAAGCCTCAAACCCTAACCGCTGAGCCCTAAACCCTAACAGCGTGGGGTCGGTGGGGAGGTAGGGCCTTTGCAAGCCGAGCGGTTTAGAGTTTAGGGTTTAAGGGTTTAGGGTTTAGGTGTTGAAGTCGATTCCTTGACCAACGCTTCTGCCACCATTCTCTGTCTAAGGTTTTTGCTAAGCCAATCGAAGGACTTTAAACTTCTTGGTCTTCCTGTTTGGGTGTCTATAATGAAGTCTAAACTTTTGTAGTCCTGGTTATTGGGGAAGAAAGAGTTTAGGGTTTACTACTATTCGGGGCTCTAGAAGGTCTGGGGGTAATATGACCACTGTTATTACCTGTCATTAACAGTAAAAAACGAATGTCGTGGCTTCGAATGTCGTTGGTGTTGAAGCACTTATAGTCCCCCTTAAGTAGATAGAATATGGCTTTGGGTATTATTAGAATAAAATCCCCATATACCCCATATTCTATCTACTTAAGGGGGACTATAGTCCAACCAGCCACGGCAGCAGCAACTAGTTCTTGTGGATGCGGGGGTACTGTTTTGTCGGCTTATAGCTCGCAAAGGCTTGATTACATCGAAGACTATAGGAAGAACATGTGAGCTATAGTCTACAGTCCTTGAAGGGGGGGTATATAGTGGATTAGAAAGGAAATAAGTATAGGGGCTATTAAGGGGGATACTAGGAGTTTAGACTGTAGCTCATGTGTTGTAAGCCATCCGGCTATAGACCCCTAAGCCCTCGATAACAGAGGGCCCAACACTCTTCAGGAATTACGTGGCCATCTTGAACGTCATGAAGGCGGCGAGCAATGCGAGCCGACCGGAGCTGTCTACGGCGGAGAAGGCTTCTTGGGTTTCTCTGGTTCAGGGGCGGCCAGGGTTTAGGGTTCAATTGAAACTACCCTAAATCTTATAAGATTTAGGGTTTAGGGTTTAGTTGCGGTCTTGGGCATTGGGTTCAGATCCAGGGTATTGGGTTTAGGGGTTAAATAGTCTTTGAGGGATATGTAGGTGTTTTCTGGTGATCTTAAATGGGGATAGAAAGGGTTCAGTTTGTTAGATATCTAGAGTAAGTTAGCATAGGCCTTTTCCATTTTGTTAATAGTACCGACTAGCCACCCCCTTAGCCCGAAACACAACCCTAAAAATCCATATTCCCAATACTTCAATACTTTCCTACCCCCATCAAGCCCGAACCATTCCAGTACCCTCCAACATACAACATAGTTTCATCCAGACCCCACCCCACTCGCGCCATTGACCTTGGAATCCACCTGCCCAAGCTCACCAGTCCTTATATCCCAGACTGCGTAAGCTAGACCAATTTTTGGGACGACCTGGCCAACGCGGCGCCGACGAAGCTGACAAGGACGGACTGATCACAACTGTGTGTTAATTGTTTGGTGTTGAGCTGCAGTAAACACGATCGTATCTTGCTTCTTCCCCAGTCGTTCACGTCGACGTTTCGCCCTCTCAATGTTATCTTTCTCCAGTTGGGGCACCCTGTCAATATCGTTTCTTCCTAAAGTTGTCCACTCGTGTAGCCGGTAGACTTGCAGGTAAAGCTGCCAGATTCAGTGTAAGTTCTCCGGCCTGCATTCAGCAGTGTATCGGCTCCAACCGGTACACGTTGCACAGCCCCTGCGTCCGATCTTGCCAAATGTCAAGTATGTTGCTGGGGGCAAAGGATGAAGAGCTGAGCAGGCCGTTGCTTGACAGCAGCGGTGCGAAGCGATGGTGCCATAAGGGTACGTGTTTGGGTGTGGCTTTGGCAATGGTCATTGCTTGCACTGTTGGTGTGGCATTGGCGCAGCAGCCCTTGCTCAATTCCTCAATCAAGAAGAAGTTGGTGATGCTTGTTGCCATGCAGGACAAGTCAAGCATGGTCCATGGAACTGACTACGGCTACGGGAATTCTTCAGACTTTCCAAAATCGCGTCCTTGGGTTTACGAGAACTTCCAGGAGTGCATGTTTGAGTTCTGGTTCTGGGCGCCCTTCATGTCAACCTTTTCAAGCAGCGTATACAAAAACGAACAAAGGCTTTGTTATTGTGCCTATATCAATAGCACATCGGCTGCGGATGCTCAACACCGCAGCAAGATAGTTAGCTGGTGTGTGGAGGACTATCAAGGGAACAGTCATGGAGCTGAAATCTGCTTCGCAGACGTTTGTCCGAGCGCAGTCCAGAAGTGCACGGACCCCCCCTGCTTCTAATAGCCTAAAACTAAGCTACCTTAACATCCTTAGGCGTAGGCCGGGGGTAAAGCAGGGGATCCGTTGTGGCGACCAACGAGGGAGTGAGCTCCAGTGTTAGAGAAAAGTGTGCCGCGTGGGTTTCCCCGAACCCCCTATGCCGGGGTTGCCTCTAACCCCTAGGTTCAGGGCTGCCCTAACCCCTTCGGAAGCCCCTGTAGGAGTGCCTGTCGAGTGCTCTGCATGCTTCCCCCGTCCCGGGCTACCCAACCCCTAGGGCTTTCAGGGCACCCTTTTTGGCCCGGTTTTGCTAACCCCTAGGCGCCCTATCCTCTCCCCGCCCGATTTCCCGAACCCCTAGTCCCCCTGCGCTGCCCCTTCTTCGATACATCAGTAAGAGATTTCAAGTTATTGACCAGCTGGTGCTTGCGGGGGCTCTCGTTCGCACAGACACAGTTCCGAGCTTTTGAACCGTCCAGGCTTTCACCAACTCTCGCCTTGGCTCGTGGGAAAAGACCTGCGCTGAACATTCATGCCCTCCTCCCTGCCATCCCACTAGCGTCTCTAGCCCTGGGCTCATACCTTCTTTGACTGAATCACACGTCTCCGCGAACTCCAGCGCAGTATCACCGCCCACCGAACTCAACACCGCACCAGCGCGAACTCAACATCACACCGGTGTGATGTTGGCTTCCCCCGTGCAGTCCCCTCATCTCCTGTCCCTGGCAACCCGCCCTGCCTCAGGAGGATCCTCTTCTTCGTCTACAACGCCGAGCCCGACAAGCAGATCCAGTGCTACCACTACAAGTGCCTTAGGTGGTTCGGCTTTATTAGGAGTACTTTTTAAAACACGTAAAACAAAAATCCAACAAAACATACACCCAACGTTTTGTATTAGAAAGCTTATGAAGCAGACAAAACGCCAAAAAAAATAACAA
>CAJNIZ010011323.1:0-11097 GCA_905231905.1 Symbiodinium pilosum | reverse complement strand
AACTATAGTACATAGAGAATCTAGAACAAGAGTACAGATAAGTTTCGGCAGTCCTTAAGTCTGTCCTCCTTACCATTTACCAAGTACCTAAACCCCAAAAGTATGTAAAATAATGGCCCTAAACCCATAATCATAGCCTTTAAGGGCCATTATGTTACCTACTTTTAGGGTCTAGGTATAGCTCATATTAGGGGCAAAGGAATGGGTTTCAACACAGCTTGGGGGTTGAGGTACGAGGCGGTTGGCTCTGAAGGCTGCTAGGGTAGGGTTTAGGTTTAGGGTTTAGGGTTTAGGGCTTCAATCCGTATCACGGGATTTGGGTCTGCTGGGAGCTCGCGAGGGCAAACTGCACACTGAAAGTTATCCTGAGGATAGTCTGGACTCCCAGACAGAAGGCTTGATGTTCAACACGTTCCGTTTGAAAATCATCTGCTTCAAGATGGCTACATCCTTCTAGCTGTACTACCTCTCCCCCTTCGAGCCAAACAAAAAGATGACAACTGATTCCAACTGAAACTGCGCCCAAACCTGGAACCGGGGAGCGTTTTTTTTTTCGCTGAGATGAAGTCGGTGGCCAAGTTTGCGGCTACCCGCTACTGTCGATAAAGCGTGACACATGAATTGCTGCCATTTTGAGGCAGGGCACCATGGCACCCAAAAAGAAGCCCAGAGGGCGTCGACGGAATAGATCTGTTCAGGGTTACTGTTATATGTTGGGGTTACATTGGGATAATGGAAAAAGAAATGGAAACTACCATATTATAAGGCTGGGTATATATAGGGGTTATATAGAGCCCGAGACCCATAACATATTTGTGTCTTATTGTATTCCTCCGGGTAAGCTCTTCCGTGTCTTGGGTGGCAAACATATATTGGCAGTTGCCTAACTTGGGTCCGAACAGATTCGATACAACAGAGGAGCCCCCCAACCCAAAACATGCACCATCATGCCGGGCGGCCCTGTTTGCTTACCAAAAATGGGCTTGCCCTGGAGACTATTTTCACAGTCCAGAAATCCGCTGCACTCTAGGCGCTGAGACTTCAAATGTATGGAAACGGGAGAAAATCATAGCCTCTTGAAAGGCGTCTGCGTACATCCACGACCGAAAATGAAAAAGAGGCGTGCCTGCGCCTTGCATCGCCCTTGCTGTTTTAGCAATGTCGTGTTTTTGGGAAACACAGCTGGCCAGCGTGAGGGCTTGCCTTTCCAAGCTTTTGTTGCTGGGCATTCGATGAACAAGGACCACTTTTGGGAGGTCCCTATAAGAAGGATTGTAACATGTTGGGGTATGTAAGAAGGCCCCTTGCTGTGGAAATCCCATATGTGAATGCATGTACAGCTCAGGAAGTCTGCAATGCGTTTATCCTTCTCATGTTTCGACCGACCCTCATCGTCGGCTGCCTCTTGCCAGTGTGCTCTCCAAGGAAACGGCCAGGTTTGGCTGTATCACATATAGTGGTTACATAGGGATAGTGGAAAAGAAAATGGAAACTACTATAATGGGTTATATAGGGGTTATAGGGGTCACATTTCATTTCGGGGTATATGGGGTTCTATTAGCCCCCCTCTTTGGCTCTTGACGCTGTCATGTGTCATGTGCACATGTTAGGATTCACGCGCAGGTCCCCGCATGAGATGCTGTAAGGAGTCATACGGAATCTCGGCGGGAAATGGGCAATGGTAAGTAGAAACATTTGGGATTGGAATAGAAGGATTTTGGTACAGAATTGCGAGACTGTTGCAGGGATGCATTCCTCCCTTCCCTACTAAGCAAACGCCCGTTTCAGGCTCGTTCTGCTGGATCAGGGTTCAGCGTCGAGGGTTTAGTGATTGCGGCTTAGGGGCCTTGATATACGGAATACAAGGGGGGATTGCGTTGCCCTGTTTTTGATTCATTCTCAGGGATTGACGACCTCGCATCTCCAACAGGGAGATGAACACATGCTAAAGGAGGCTTGCACTCTGTATAATGTCTTGGGTTAACATGGAGCAGCCTACGTGTGTATGGGTTTAGGGTTTGGGTCTTATGTTCAATGTAATGAAATGAAATGTAGTGTAATGTAATGTAATGTAATGTAGGTAGATAATGGTAGATAGGTAGGTAGGTAGGTTGCACACTGGCTGTAATTTATATACCCGCAAACTTCAGCTTCGTTCATAGCCAACGCCACACGGGGAAGTATCAGAGCAGAGGAGAGCGGAGAAGGAAAACCTGAATGAGGATAACCTGCCCTGAAACCCTCTTTAGGGTTTTGGGTTTAGGGAAGATGGAGCCTATAGGCCTAATAGAGCTGTGAAAAAAGTAGGTATATGAATTTGATTGAAATAATAAAGCTTCCGCCCGCGAGCTTCCGCAGACCTTCCGCGAAACCTCCGCGAAGACTACTGGCGGGTTTTCCAACGCTGTGCTTCCGCAGGCACTTCTGCGGACGTTTTCGTCCAAGGCGCTTCCGCGGCGCTTCCGCGAAAGGGATTTCTAGTCTTCGGCGTTATCCGTCCAAAATTGAAAAAGAGCTTCCACAAGAGCTTCCGCAAGCGAAGTGCTTCCACGAAAGCTTTCGCGATCGTCCGCGCGCATAGTAGGAAGCACTTTTCGGAAGTTGTCGCTGGCCGATTTCCGACGTTATTTCCGTATCTAATTGACTTTCCATAGCGCCTATTTTTTAACACTGCTCAATAGGGTTTAAGGGACCTTTCAGGGGAACAAGTACCTGGCCTAAAAATCTGTATACACATACACAAATTGTGCTATCTGTGGGTTATTTATGGGATATATACTAATCACCATTTGGGCTCCGACGCCTTTAACCCACACCCCAAACCCCAGCCAACCCTGACCCCAAACAAAAACAAGCATGTCTGCCAAAATGACACCGCTTGTCGGAAGACTTCCACCTAAACATGATATGACAGTCTTGAGAAGCTTTGAATGAAATTGCAGGATTTGTGGGAAACCTGCAGGCACAATGGACTTGCTTTCGTTAGGGATTAAGGTTTCGGAAAAGGGCTAAGTGGTCCACAGTAGTTCAAGCGGGGTTATGTGTTGCAGCTTTGAAAAGGATGATAATGTTTCAGGGCATATTCGGGGACCCCTGATTTCTGAAAACATCCGCTTCTGTAAAACAACCCGCAAAAGGCTCGAGTTATAGTCTAGACTCCTAGTATCCCCGTTAATAACCCCTGTAGTAATCACTTATATGACCCCGTTTTAAGAAGTTTTGTCTGTAGTTCACTTGAGAAATCAGTCCCAGGTGCGTGTGACACACGCTTAAAAATCTCCGACACGCCATGCACTTTGCAGGCAACATCTTCACCCGGAACCTCACCAAGGGATGGCGGATTGTTTGGTCTTGTGGAAAAAGGACACAAGTGCCACCGCCAGTATCACGGAGAAGACCTGACTGCAACAGCCCGCGGCCAAAAGGGCTCCAGTTTTTTTTATTTGTGTAAGACATTGGGGTTTCCGGGAATTGTAATGCAGTACACTTGGCTTTGGATGATCGAGGGTGTGGAACTTTGAAAGGAGTTTCTTAAATTTTGTTTTGACCGTCGCGTGGCAACCCATCTAGCATGGTTCAGGCGTGCTTAGCATTTACCCGGACTACTTACCTCAAACGATCGTAAAAGCAAGCTCCTTATGCTGTGCATCATTCAGACATTCTGCTGGTGGGAAAAAGAGTATATATGGTAGTTTCCCGGTACAAGGGGACCCCCAAAAGGGTACCCCTAGATTTGGGAAACCCCATATTGGATCTTCGCATTCTCTCGGGGTCTGGGGGTAGGGGTTGGCCGAAGATCCAAACCAAAGCCGTCCATGACAGTTCAAGCCCAGAGGCGCCAGAAGGGTTCATCTATCTATAAAGGCTTGTTACTAGCATTATAAAAAGCATTATTCCTATGGGTTTTACTATTATACAAGTATTATTTCAAATATTACCAATACAAAGGTATTGGTACTATTCTTACTATTATCTTTATAATTCATCTAGGTATGAAGGTTTTGCTAGCAAATTCTCACAAGCTCCTTGAGGGTGCCGATTGAATAGCAAGCGGAGTTTGCCGGACAAATGCCTGGGCAAATAGCCAAGAAAATGTGAGCTATGGTCTACCTACCCGCCTAGTATCACCCTTAATAACCCCTTCTAGTAGTCCCTCAAATAATCCCATTTAAAACCCCTGTAAGGAGTTTACACTACAGTTCGTATTATGAACCACGCAAGCTGACCGATCATACCTTCAGACCTAAGCTCTCAACCTGAACCATAATTTAGCACCCGAAGCCCTGAACCCTAAGCCTTAAACCCTGAACCATAAACCGTAAGCCCTGTAAACCCTGAGTCTCAACCCCAAGGCATACATCCTGCAGAGCGTTGCGAGGGTCTATCTATTTAAAATCATCTTGCGCCACAGTACACGAACAAGGGTTGTAAGGGATAGTGGTGGTAATTATTTTGGCTTCTACAGTGGAACCCAGCGACGACAGAGACGGCTGCCGCCAGGAGTCGTGAAGCCACAGGATCTCTATATGTGCCTGGTGCAGGACATAAGATAGAGTTTAGGGTTTGTTTCGGGTGGTAGGGTTTCGGGTGTAGGGTCTAGGGTGTAGGTTTGCAGGGTAGGGTTCTGGGTGGCTTTTGGGTCCGCAAAATAACCTCACAGGCAGGCCGGAGTCCTTACCTACCTATTATACACAAGCCCCTTTGGGGCCCATAGTTAGGACCAAGGCAAGAGGTGTTGAGCTGTAGTCTAAACTCCTTAAAGGGAGGGGGGGGGAATATAGGGATTATAAAGGGTTCCTATCATAGGGTTTGTTAAGGGGGATACTGGGAGTTTAGACTATGGCTCATTTGTGGGCTATAGTTCGGACTTTGGCGGAATCGGTCTATGCATTCTTCAGGGGTACATGATTACTATTCTTACAAATATTAGTTCCATTATTACTAGTATTTATTCAGTTGTTAACTGGCATGGTGTACTACTGTCTTCTGCTGTCTATGGTAGCAACGTTTTGCATGTTCCACGCAGAACTTTTGAAAAGAGAAAATCAAAGTTCGCCACTGCGTCCATTTCTGGCCTGCCTTGGAGAAACATCAGTTGGACGTAGATGAAGCCCCAAACACACGCAGCCAGAAGGCAAGCGGCAAGGGCTACCGGCAAAGCGCTGATCAGCAGATCGTGTAGCAAACACCCATGCTCCTTGCGAAGCTTGTAGGCAGAAGCCACAGCCACCAGAATGATGCCGGGTATCCTCGGCTTTGTGATTTCATCATGCTTGAGAACTCAACGAGCAGAGCGCCATGCCTCTTCACACATCTTGCTCATAAGCGAAAAAGAGTGCTCCATCAACATGACGGGTGTATACCTCAACCCTAGGAACTATGGAATCATAGTCTACTTGCTTAGGGCCATGCACGATTTTGCCCATTCAAAGTAAGAGGACCAAGCAGCAGCCACAGCCAAAAGGCGAGCCCAGTAACAGCAACTTCCACCGCAATTGCCGTGTCACGCATCGTCATGTCTCTTCCAACATACAAAGCCGTTCGGTCCAAGAACAACCACATCACTGGGCTGCAAACCACGACTAGTTGCTGGTACAGATACTTTGTACTCATCAGCTGCAGCAGAACGGCTGTCCTGACCTGGCCCCGCACCAGTTCGTCGAATCGAGAGGGGCTTCCAAACCAGATCCCAATGCACTTGAGCATGATGTCACGGTCGCAAATCAAGCGCCCACCCGTGTAAGGATCCACGTGATTCACATCACAACAAAAGCACTTGGCACTTTCGGCGCTGAAATTTCCCAGCTGCTGCTGCAGTGTGTCCAGGCTTCTGCAGAACGCGCGGCCAACGTGAGCTAGACACCCGAAACAAGGCAAGAGACCAACAGACAACAGCAACACCATAGCATCCGAGGTCTCAACAAATGCATTCAGCAGATTTGGAAATGCGAGGAGTAAGATGCAAAGGCCTGCATGTCCCGTCAGCAGCACGGGTCCCATAAGGTTTGGGCGTACCCGTAGATGCTGGCGAGCCTTTGACTGTCGGTCTCGGCTGTGCAAGTAAGATGCCAATTCGAAGACACACCAGAATCGTGTGACCCAGGTTGGATCCCAGAGCACTAGCATAGATGCCGAGCTCTTCCTGAGTTCGATTGCTACTAGTAGTACAACCACAAGATTTCTGTCATCACGATCAGAACCCTCAATGACAAGGGACCGTCTTGCTGCTAGCTATCCCAAAATGCAACAACAGTTCTATGTTTTCAGTTGGTGCTCCCGACGCCGTGGTTGCTGAGGTTCCTGATTCTCTGCAAATCCAAATAGTAAATCAGCCTAGTGCCATCGCAGGTCAATCAGTCATGGTAACTGTTCTGATGGCGTGTAGGCCTGGGGGGAACTCCCCGGGTTGCGGGCTGGTCTCTAGGAGACAGTTTCCTCCCTGCAGTTCAAGGTTTGGTCTTCTAAGGTTCAACTTTCGGATGCTCTGCATGTCGGCCAGCCGACAGGCCGCCTCCAGCCAGGCCGAGGCGGTGCGCAGTCGCATTGAAATTTTGAAATACTATGCGGACTTCCTCCACCGGCCCCGGTTGCCCCGCAGCGACTGCCCTGCTTAGGTATATAGCAGGTGACGATGGGGTAGGGTTTAGTGTAAGTCTTTCCCATGCTTTCCCCCTTACAGTAGCAGTTACCATGAGGTGTAATCTGAGCTAGAATAGCCGCTTAGTCAGGCTCCCTCAAGGACAGCCATTGTACGAGGGAATGGCCGATGTTACAAATCAACCTATCCTGGATTGCTCGTGGCTTCTGAGAGCTCTGAATCCTAAACCCTAAACCAAAACGATCACAATTTACGTTGTCAAGATGCAGGATGGAGCCCATGCTGATCAGGGCTTCTCCCTTCAAGCTCTCATCTTCTTGGTCGATGCAGAGAATATCCTCGGTTAGCAAACGTGTCTTGCGGTTTCGAACACTTGTTTGTGTTTGCTTCTTTATTTAGCTGAGCCTCCAGGAACACAAACCGCTCAGACTGCCAAAGCAGGAAGGACAAATAGTAGAAAGCTGCGCCAAGCACCATGCACCACTGCGATGTGCAGAAAACCACATCTGCCGCCTCTGGCAGCGTGGCAGGCAAGACTTCAGTGACGGTCAAGATCCAACCCAGGATGGCACCCAACATTCCAATGCTAGCTGCCTGGGTTGCTGTTAAGGAACTAAAATTAAGTTACCATAATGGGTATATATAGTAAATAATAGGGTTTCCCCAACATAGTAACTTTAATTAAGTTCCTTAACAGCAACCCAGCTGCAGCCAGGCTGTTGCTCAAATACCAGACCGTGCCAAATTTCATCCAAGCGTTGGTATGCCAGCTGTGGGACCAAAACTCCTGCGATGGGGCTGAGGTGGTGCAGTACAGTCACGACTTTATTATGCCCAGCGACCCAAAGCCCTGAAAAATCCAAACGCTAAACCTGAAACAACGCAAACATTAGACCTTGAACAACCGCAAACACGACACCCTAGATGCTGAAATCTGCCAAGCCTCTACCTTGAAGACCCTGGGAAAAATGCAAGACCCTACACTGGAACCTCCAACCCCATAACCAAGACCCTAAGCCCTCTAGAATTCCAAAGCCTAAAACGCAAGGAGTACGGGATGGACTTCCATTTAGAGCGTGGTCGTCCTCCTCATCGTCATGGTAGCAGAAAGAAGCAGTAGAAGTAGCAATAGCTGTAGTAATAGCAAAAATACGAATAGTAGTAGCGGTGGTACCGTAGTGCCAGCAGCTGCAGTAGTAGTAGTAGTAGTAGTAGTTGTTGTTGTTGTTGTTGTTGTAGTTGTTGTTGTTGTAGTTGTAGTTGTAGTAGTGGTGGTAGTGGTGGTAGTGGTGGTAGTAGTGGTGGTAGTGGTGGTAGTAGTGGTGGTAGTAGTAGTAGTAGTAGTAGTAGTAGTAGGACTAGTAGTAGTAGTAGTAGTAGTGGTGGTAGTAGTAGTAGTAGTAGCAGCAGCAGCAGCAGTACTACTACTGCTACTGCTGCTCCAGCAGTGTTAGTGGTAGGGCTGGGTCTAGTCGTAGCATCGTCGCAATAGTAGCAGTAGTAGCAGCAGCAGTAGGCCAAGTATGAAAAGGACAGTGAAGAGCATACTGCAGCAACGGCAGTGGTCAACTGAGCCATAGTCTAAACCCTAGCATCCCCCATAATGACCCTAGAATCGTCTCCTATGCAATCACATATATAGTCCCCTTTTTAAAGAGTTGAGATTTTGGCTCAATTCGTTGCAAGTCCTGGATGCAGGTCGTCATGCAGCTGTGCTGGTGCGATACCCCAACTTGCCCGCGCAGGGCTGCCCCGCAGCCCTTCAACGCATGCTGCGCCGCGATGCCGCGAATAACATCTGGCCTTGTGGGATTGTAGCAATCATGACGGCACTAGATGGACATACAACAGAGATGTTATAGGTTTTAGGGCTTTTGGTTGCGGATGCTGAAGATTTCGGTTTCAGTTGACAGCTCAACCTCGACAGCATGGCCTTGTGGGCTGCATGCTGGCCACGATGTCCACAAAGGAATCCTTGAACCTCACATGGGGAATGTCACAAGCAGAGGGTCGGACAAAGATCTACAGTCCCGAAGATGGCTTTGGGTATATTATAATAAGATCCCCATATACCCCACGTTCTATCTACTTGAGGGGGACTATAAGCCGAACAAAGCAGGAGGGCACAAGCAAGCAGCAAGCAGGGTTCGGGTTTTGGGCAGCAGCAATTTAACCCTAAGATCTCACGAAAATAACAATGCTGACAGCCACAATCATGATGGCGGCTTCATAATATGAAAGGGGTGTATACTAAAAATCCTGCATGACCGTAGTACAGGTACCCATATATATGCGAAGTATAATGCTATAGAATAGTAAGGTCATGCTGCATTCCTAGGATCAACAGTACTAGGGATCATCCTTCGTGTTTATAGTCAACTAGATTAACAAACATATTAGGTAGAGCGACTGTGATGGCCGTGTCTTGAGCCGAGAACCAAGATTTGTAAGCACACGCATTTTTCCCTCAAACGCAGGCTCCGCTACAGGGATCCTAGGCAAATGTACATAGCCATGGCGGTTTCAACAATACCTTGTATCGATATAGTATCAGTATTGTCAGCGAGCCAATGCTACATCGCCAAAAGCAACTATCGAACCGTATCGGCATCGAAGTGCTACCCACCTTCCACCCCGCGCCCCTACACCCCTACACCGTTGCACCCCTACACCCCTGCCCTACACCCCTGCCCTACACCCCTGCCCTACACCCCTACACCCCTACATCCCTACAACCCTACAACGCTGCAACCCTACACCCCTACCCCACTACATCTTACCCCCATACCCGCCCTACACCCCACACTCCTATACCACCCGTACACCCCTACACCCCTACGGGGTTTCCCAAAATTAGGGGTACCTTCTTGGGGGTCCCTGTAAAAAGGAATATACTATATTGAGGTCTAGATTGGGGTCTCCCTATTTTGTGAAACTACTTGCCATGTATCATATTAGATGCAAGTTACCAAACACTTCTTGGGATCCCTGTTGAGTTCAACATTTCCCGAATCCCACACTATAGTGCCCAGAAAGACCAGTCGCCCGGTCTCGGAGGGTGTGCCGGAGCTCCCGTCACGTCTTGGGGAATCCTTGCTTGAAGGCTGCCATTTTTCAATTCTTATCCCTACATCCCCAAAACCTAATTTGCCTCATATCCCAAAATCCTCAAAACCCTAGATCGTTACACCTCTTTTCCTTAAATCCTCAACCCAAAATCAACCCCTAAGCCCTAAAACCTAAATCCCAAATCACTACACCATGTTTCAGGCTTCGGGTCAAACTCTCAAATTGAAAGCCTCCACAGCTCCATTAGAATCCTAAATCCATGCTCTCCTCCTCCGTCCTCTACGTTAAGGCCTTTGGTTTCAAGGTTTAGGGTTTAGGGTTTAGGGTTCAACTTGGAAGCGCGTATGCTGCTACAAACCCCCATATCATAGTAGTTTCCATTTGAATTTTCCATTATACCACCAAAATAACCCCTATACTAAAAGTTTCCACTGTATTTTCCATTACCCCAATGGAACCTCTATAAAAGCCCTCTATTGTAGTAGCTTCCATTTCTCCATTATCCCAATATGACACTGAACCCTAAGCCCCAATATACCAAGAACTCTTGGTCCGATCTTGTAGGCTGTTGCTAGAAGTTTTCGCGTCACAGGCTTGGTTTTGGGCTTGGGGTTTGGGGTCTAGGGTGTAAGGTTTACGGTCTAGGGTTAGGGCTTGGGGTTNNAGGGGTTTAGGGTTTGGGGACACTGCTGGAACCTTCCCTGCTACTGTTACTGGAGGCCCTTCCAGGCCGCTTGCGAAGGACAAAATGGGCATTAAGGTATCAGGTTTAGGGTTTGGGTCCATGCATGCCTCTAAGTAATCGCTTGCCCCTAATATGAAATCCCCCCTCATATTAAATGCTGCATTCAGGGTCCTAAATTTCCTGAAGATTACTTGCAAAGGAGGAAGGCCACTGTTAACAGGGGCCACATAAGACTGAATTACCAGGGGGTTCAATGGATGATAAGTTGTGAAATTCGTAACCACTTAATTAGTTGAATGTTCGTCCAAATAATTCCTGTCTTATGTAAGTGAATAGTTGTTTTCAGCAATTAGATAAGTCTTCAGTTTCCAGGATGTTAAAGGCAGCACTATCCTATCTAATTCTTTGAACTCATAGCCCCAATAGTATCAAACAATTGTTCGGGCCCGGGATATTGGAGGCGGGCGGGGGTTGTTTATGAAGCTTTGGGCGCACCCATGCTGAGCAGGTTCGACAGGGTGGGCCTTTAGTTCTGTTAAGATGATTCACTTGAAGCCTAGATATGCGACAGCTCTTGTGCTCAAACACTAAACCCTAAAGCCTCTTCGGCTGATACTGTCTGCAGCGAGAGTCGGGTTCAGGATATTGCTGGTCATGGTTTGCAAGCTGCGTGCAGCGCAGTGCGTAGAGTTTGCAAACAAGACAAGCATGCCACCGAAAAAAAAAAAAAAAAAAAAAAAAAAAA
>CAJNIZ010011320.1:0-11101 GCA_905231905.1 Symbiodinium pilosum | reverse complement strand
GAAACCTCGAAAGTATGCATACGCCTGCTAAAAAACGGTATGCAAATCAATAGCTCAAGCCAGTTGCCTGTGCACTATCCTTGAAAAAGGCGTTTGTATTCCACAGAACATTCCATCCCAAACTTTTGATGCTACGCACTGCTTCCAGGCTGCATCCTTCAACATCCTTCAACAAGTATGGTGAATGAGTCTCTCAAACCTAGTTTTGCTTTGTGCCGTATGCGTGTGCAGCAGGGGTCACGCCCAACCCAAAGCATGGAACGCCATGTCACGATCCTGCCTTCAGCCGCGCGCCCATGCGTCTCACCATCTGCGCGCAGGTAAAGATCCGGTAGAGTACATGCGAGGGTACATGATAATTAAGGGCTGTGGGGATGGGTTTTTCTAAGCTTGGAAAGGGGGCCCATGAGAGCCGGTGATGGCACAAAGAAAGGCCCAACAGAAGGCAACCACCGTACGATCTATGGTGAAAGTGCAACATCCGCCAAATAACAAATGCTCATGAGCCGGTGCAAGATGATTCGACTTGTGCCGTCCTGAGACGGGCTGTGTCCATAGGCTTAGTCAGATCAGAACCCCCTGAACCCTCTACCCAAAGGAAAAATCCCTATATATCCCCGTGCATCCTTCTGGTGGCATGTGTATGCATGAACACATATATATTATACATGTATGTATATTTGTCTCTACGCATATCTCTTTCTCTCTCTCTCTCTCTCTCTCTCTCTTTCTTTCTTTCTTTCGTTCGGGCTATGGAGGAGAACCTGGGTCCCCCTCCTTTCACTCTCGCGCTCGCTCTCTCTCTCTCTCTCTCTCTCTCCATGTATTAATATGTATATGTATGCTGCGTGTATGCATATATATATATACATGTATACATTTGCATGGCTGGCCTGGTCGAGACGATGCACCTTGAGGGGTAGACATGGATGCAACGGCCTAACAACCGTAGAATGGTAGATCGTAGTCTCTTGTAATGTCATTAATGTGGATTCGATATTGGGTAGGGACCGACTTGCACTGCCATCTAGCTGAGACATGCAGGGTAACCAACACTTGGCCTGTTTCTTACGCGACAAGGCTGTCAAGTCTTCCAGATAACACATTTAAATGTTGGGCGCCGCATTCCGGCTTTCAATCGCTTCTGCACTAGAGGGGTTGAAGATCTCTAAAGCCGTTGCAAGACACATCTTAGAATTGTCTGTGTCTCTTGATTCTCGAAGTAAGCACAAACTACAAATTGTGGTTTAGCGGCTATAGCCATGCCACCTTCAAGCCAAGGCATGAGATGCATGAGCATGTAGGGCTTAACCCAGAAAAAGGGGCACAGTCAGAAAATTGATGGGCAAGCAACTCTCAAGCCTGAAGACAACATACCAACAGAAGAGAAAGTTTGACAACCCAGGATACTCAATGCCATCTCTCATCCAAGGGTTTTGACTACATAAAGTCGTAACGCGCAATCCGTTACGTGTGATGTCTAGCTGGGGGCTGCTGAATGCATTAAACTATATGGTTTACTACTGTATTCTGTTCTGTATTGTAGGATACATTCTGGAGCCCATCGAAGCCCTGCCAGCAAGCCAGGTGGCGTCGGTTCGCAGCTCCTGGACATCCTCGCGGCGGAAGTTGCAGAAAGAGAGAAGCACTTGCCCCTGTTTTAAACATGCCACTTAGGAGGCGTGTTCGAGGCGACCTCTGCACTCTACTATCTGCAGAATTGTCAGGAGGCTTTGGTTCGTGCACAGGGGTTGCTGCTTAGTGGTGCTGAGTTTTTTGTTGGCTGTTCGGGTTTGGGATTCCTCCTGATCCTATTGAACTTTACTTTCAACTTCAGGGCGTCGGTGCGGGGCTCTAGGGTCTTGCAGGAATCAAAGCTCTTCAGACTTCAGAGCTTTACGAAGCTTGGGCTCGCTTGGAAGTGACTTGCAGGCCAAACACGATGCTTGACACTACCCCCGTCTTTGAATGTCTTTGACTAAATCTGTCCGTTTTTTTGTTGCGTCCTTCGACTTCAATAGGACGTCTTTTCAAAGAGCTAGGCAAAAAGATCATCAATGGCAAAACCCAGGAAACCATGTGCGGCCTCAACGTCAAAGCCACCGCAAAAGAAAAAACAACAACGCATTAACCCTGATAATCTTGATCCCTAAGCCTGCTCAACCCTACAGTAAGCACCCGAATCCCAGAGCCATATAAGCACGACGCACGCTCAATGCCCAAGACCCCATACACCCTCAACCCTAAATCCGAAGATGCGCAAACAGGAGCAACAACAAGCTGTAACACGTGAAACGCCAAAAACGGTTGGCTGGCATTGTTCCCGCCCTTCTGCATTCGGCCCCTTATCTAAAACTTTTTAGCGTTCGCATGCGCCACACTGTGCTTGCCTGAGTGCACCCAATAACGAAGAAGTGCTCGATCGAAAAGCAAAAGCCCCTCACCTGCCTCCGCCAGGCCATCGGTCGAAATTTCCATAGCTGCCTACGATGCAGTAATGTCGGCAACAATCTTGGGGTGGGTGGGATGGTAAAGCACTCCGTGAACCCATGAGCAACAAGTTTTGAGAGGCTTTTAGCATGCCGATGCAAGGCACAAAGCCTGCAATCATGCGATTGTGACAAGTTGCCTTGCGCAGTTAAGCGCGTCGATTGTCCAAGTGACTCCAAGCTATGGCGCGGGCTGCTCACTTGCCATCAGAATGTCACTCCGACTTCTGAAAAGCAAGTTCTTCCTAGGGTTCCTTCAAGGGCCGCTCAATATGCGCACTTCCGACGCACGCTTGCTACATGAAGACGAATGCGAACATGAGCACACTTGAAACCGTAAACCTATGGGATCCCAACTCCGAACTCCAAATGAAAGCCTCAATCCAGAATCCTTCTAAACTCGATTTTGCCAAACAGTCGTGCGCTGCCCATTTGAGCCGCAGACCCCTCCACACCCAAAACAAGGCTGCCCAACCCGCACAATTCCTGTGTTCACGAGCAGGGCCACTGCTTGACAAAATTGTTCAAAATAGCTTGCAACAGACGACGAGAAGTTTGATTCTGAGGCCCGGATGTACATGTCGGGGGCTTGGGCCCTGCAACTCTTCCGCTGTACCGTGACCAGTCCTCTTGCCTTCTACATCAGGCCATTGCACAGAGTTCATCAGGCCTGGACTTCGAGTTTGAGAGTTCCAGCGGCCCACTGCGGGCCCAAGCGCCAGCCACCCTGGAGGCCAATGCGCCGCATCAGCAAGTACTCTATGTTTTGAACAATGTTCCTTGATAGGGGGTCTGAGGCAAAGAGTTTAGGCCTGAGGGCTGAGGGGTCCAAGGGTCATGGTCCGTGGTGCTTGGCTTAGGTTTATGGGCTTGGGTTTGTGAGCTTCAGGGTTTGGTGATTGCGCGCACTTAGCTGGTAGCCTGAAATGGAAGTACCTCAAACTTAGGGCCCCTGTGAATGATTCGGTTTTATGTTACATGGACCCCTACAAGGGGTCCTCCTACATTGAAGTTACTAATTCGGCGCCCTCCTGGGTGTCCCTGCAAGAAGAGTTGGCGGGGTCTTCAAAGTGAGCGAAATAGGGTTTTGGCGTAGGATATGCTGCCGTAGATTTATCAGCATCAGGATCCCTTGTGGTTTTCAAACGTCTTCCTGCCAAAGCAAGTGGCAAATTCTTGGGATGGCACATACTAAATCTCAACAGGTAGAAAAGTCAACTCCTGGAGCCTACGGCCTATGCTGCAGTTACTCCATCATGGGCGAGGCGTGCTGATCATGGTTGATCAAGCAAAGCCCGTACCATCATCTGCTTGTAAATATCCAACTTCAGAGCCAAGTGTGTGCACCCCTTCGAGAACTGCCTCGTTTGCCAGATTCTACGGTGAAATTCCGATGCTGCTTTCTTAAAGGGCTTCGTGCCGGAAGCCAGCATCTGCAAGACAGTGCAGGGAATGATGGGAGAATGGGAGAGTGCTCAGGAGCTGTTGCTGCAGTTTTGCAGCTGATCCACTGTCCCGAATGTATGGTAAGCATTCTTGCATTTAAGCCGTTACAAAGGGGGGTGGCTGGGATCCTCTGGAGGTTCGTGTGGATCATGATGACCAATTGCCGTCTCTGAGATCGATCCAGCCCCGCACGGCAAACCCAGCACTGCAGCGTCTCAGCTCCCCGCCTTGTTTAGGAAGCTTAGCACTGTTACGAACTGGGCGTACTCGATGAACTCATCTCGCCTAATGGGACTGACAAGGACCGAACGCTTTTACACCGCAAAGTCTTCAGACCCTGAAGCCTTCTGCCGAATTTCCAAAAGCCGAGTGCAGGAGGCAGGCATGTCTTTCCGTACGTTTCAAAACTCCGCTCGTGTTGATACTTCAGAAGCTGCGAATCCTTGTTCAAAGAAATCGTGAGCCTTTGCCGATCCCCTGCGCGCTTCATGCTAGCTGTGATAAGCTTCCAAGTTCTCACTCAACAGCCGCTGCTAATAGTGACCTGGCTTGAACTGCAGACCTCCTTGACGAACTGAGCTGCGTAGCACATGAGCCGTGAATGCAAACTGGGGACTGAGACCCGACCATTCGATCGTTGCCTCTTTGCCTGTGACACGAGGTTGCGAAGTGGGCTTGAGGTTCATGATTAGGGGGGGGGGTTATCTAGGGTTGGGGATTAATTCGGTCTTGTGTTGTCTATATTGAGGCGGGGAGTCTTCATCTTAGGGGACGTAAGTAGGATGTTCATGCATTCCTCATTTTGTGAAGGAACGCAAGGAATCCCTATACTTACAACAGCCGTAGCAAAGACACCATCGAAAACCCTTCCTCAAAACCTCCCGTTGGGCTGCTGCGATTGATGTGCAAGCCTTAGACCAGGCTACGAGGGCGGAGAGTTGAGAGTGGAGGCACCTTCTCCCTGGGCTCCACTAAACCCTAAACTTTCTCCGTCTACCAACAATACCTTCATTAGGCTATGAGGAATTTTCGCTTCAGATCCAATCAATGTCTGCAGGACTTATACACCTATAAGCCCGAAATCGCCTAAATCCCGAACCCCAGCGCGCCGTCAAGCCACAATTACAAAGCCCAGAATCCTATCACCTCAGCCCTGGGCCTTTAGATTTAGGTTTTGGGGTTTAGGGCTTCGTCCCAACCAGGTGGGCCGAAAATAACGAGATCCCTCGTTCACCTTCGCTGACACCGTCTCAGACCATAGAGCTTCAACAAAAGGCATAGCTGGCCTCATCCTCTGGCTTCTACAAAAATGCTCCAGAAGGGCAACGTGTATGTACTCTCACTGGTAATTATGCGCTAGCAACTCTTTACCCTCAATTTTTTTCTAAAAAAAGAATCCTCAAGCCCAACGTGCAAAACCAACTCTTATATCATCTTGTACCTTAAGTAGCCGAACAACGTATTCTTTGGGCCAAATAGGTCATCATCCCCTCCCCCAATAAGTTTGGGGTTCAGGGTTTAGGGCCATAGCCCCCCATCTAACAGATACCCTGCTGCTGTAATAATGGCACTGTGGAGAGGATATGTTTGCTTGGGTGGGTGGGAGGCGCATTGGGGAAGGTAAGTACAGATCTGACCGGGAAATGTGGATGGTTCCATTGCCGTAAATCATCATAAAGGGGATGTGTTCGGGAGTTTGCAAAACTGAGGGAGCCCAAATACTTCTTCCACAGACACCAAAGCAGGCCCCTCTTTCATTAGAAGCCCTAAGCCCTAAGCCCAATGCATCCCCACATATCCTCATATCCGTATGTTGCACTATATAACCTCTATAACCCCTTGAAAGGAGCCCATCTCCATATGTAGGGGTATATAGGATTCCGGAAGAAAGGATCTCTTTTCGGGGTGTCCAAGAATATCGACTGAAGTAGGTTGAGGTATGCGAGAGTCATTTGCGTACTTCCCGCCCAGACCGCGAACCCTACACCCTAAGGGTCAACTCCCTGATCCCTAAACCCGAACTCTGGATGCTGCCCTGCCTCTGGCTTCTTTTTCTTGCCTCTGTCCTCAGACAGGTACAATCAGCTGCTTCCAAGAACCAACACCCTCACGCAAAATAAACTGAATTTTGTTCCGCTTATGCTCGACCCACACCCCTCTGCGGGTTTAGCGGGTTTAGGTTCACATGGTCTAGGAGTTTAGGCTATCAGCCGAAAGCCTACACATCCTAAACCCGATGCCCTGCACCCACTGAGACCGGCACTCGCAGCGCAGCACGAAGAGCTGCTCCCCTTGCCCTGTCAACATGACGACTCAATCGACCTAGAGGCCTGAGGCCGGCACGACTTCTCCCCGGCCCTGGAGCTCATGGCTTCTTGGTGGCTGGCAGCTAAAAAGGCTGCAGCATGCAAACCAAACATGCTGACCTTCTGGGCGGACATGGTTGGACTGCAGGTAGCCGCTGCTACTGAATACGGAGCGCTCCAGATTGCAGAGGCAGCGGTGTGACCCCTGCAAAAGATTTTCACTGCAAAGGGCTCTGCAGGGCTCCTACAGCATGCGGCGTGAAACCTGACAGATCTACTTCAAAGCTTCAACCACAACCAGCAGTAACCAGGTATGCGCTTGGGACGATAGCGGCTGTCATGGTTCTTGCCATTCTTAAATCACGTTGCCCATCTTATGCTAGTACTATACAAAACCTACCAGTATGAGTCGTGGGATTGTATCTGGCAGGTTGCACTGTGCAGCTCAGTCCTTGTTCAGCGCGCAAGGCGTCACAGCATGCGCAGTGCGATTGTAGCCAAATAGGTCTCTCTGACTCTCTCTCTCTCTCGCTCTCTCTCTCTCTCTCTCTCTCTCTCTCTCTCTCTATCAATCAATCAATCAATCAATCAATCAATCAATCAACACATATATATATATATGTATTTCTGCAGATATATTATGCAGCCTGGCTTCATACCATGCAGAGAGTCGTGCCTTGCCGGCTGTGACGAGTTGCCAAGGCACTAATGCAGCCAAACCAGAAGACATCCAGAATCATGAATTTTAGCAGAGGCTCGCAGATAGGGAATACTACTCTGGATGAAATCCAGTAAAGCTTGAGCTCACGCCTGCATGCCACGGATCAGCAGAATGGCCCGCAGATTCAGATGCAGCCCACCCTCAGGATGAAAGGCCATAAAGGCGCAAAACAGGCTGGGTGGGCAGAGAATGGCAGAGATACTTCTTGGCCAAGTGAAGCCTGAGCTGTACTTGCAAACGTTAGATCATAACAGAAAGCGGGATCATGGTCTAGATTTGAAGCAAGTGTACACTTCACTCGGTTCTGCTCGCTGTCTACGCGAAGCTATAGATTTGCACATGCGCGCCTGCAGGCTCAATCTTATGGATTGCTTTATAGTCATGGATTCAGTGAGCCCGGGAGATGGCAAAATGGCTTGGAGGCATGCAAATGTGAACCCTACATTAAAATCCATCGAGCAAAGGTAAGCCTCAGATGCCATTGACATCCACCTGTTAAGACAAAGCACAATACGGGTCCGGGTCAGGAAGAGCTCCATAACGCTGCCGCCAGTTTGGCCTGCATCTGATACATTGCCAAAAGACGGGGTATCTCTTCAGCGCATGCAACATGCGTGGCATGTGAACAGTCTTCGCAAGTGTGCGCCCAAAGCCAACATGAGTTGGACAGCTATGGTCCACAGACTGCTGTTCGCCGAAAAAAAACGCAGAGCTGAACAGCATCATGTTCGTGTTCCCGCTGAGCAGCATCCCTACGCCTGTGACTTCAGGCGTGCAATACTCTCTGAGCCAGGCACCATCATCTTGATGTCGTAGAGCCGCTGCCGCTGCCCCGGATGATGCCCCTGCTGAAAACATGACATAATCACTGCATGTAACCTCCACGCAACAGACCCTGTGAAACGGCGCTGACAATCGCTCGCTAACACATACTTTAAAAAAACAGCAGCCGTTCTGTTTGGCCTGAGCCCGGAGTTCTGTCCGCCATCTGCGCAAACGTTCCTGGCGCTGCTTGAACAAAGCGCTTAATCGTGAAGTCTTTTTTACACACTAGCTTGTATACCCACAAGTGCGGCTCTCTGATCATTCTAGCCATGGATCCCTTTAGAGTTTTTGAATTGAAATAGCAGACCGAATGCTGCTTTGAGAGTGGTTGTGATAACTATTCAGCGGTACTGATAGAGGACCTTGGTGGTGCCTGTCTCCTACAGCTTTCATGGGGGTACCATTCCCTGTCGTTCAGGTGCTTCTTCGCCTCGAAAGTACAGTTGCCTTCCTCTAAGTGCTGCTGTACCTTGTAAGCCGGGATTTGCTTCTTTCAATTTCTTCAAGAGCCAGCCTTCCGGCGCTCGCCCCGTGACCCGGGCCATGGTGCCTCATTGCAGGATGTCTAAGGGCAGGGCACGTGCAAGCTCAGCGTTCTGAAAGACAACATGATCTGACAAAGTGTAGCAAAGGTGTGAGGAAAAGTGCAAGCCCTGCTTGAAATTCGTGTTGACAACTTTCCAATTCGCCCGCAGCATGCAGGAAGGGAAGAGGGCTTTCACAAGATAAGCCTCAGAACTTTGTGCTATGACAAGCAGAACGAAGCTCGACGTACGCTAGAGACGTACGGCAGATTGACTCTGAACTTTGGGTCACACCAGCGTGAAGGGACGTGGTAAACTCTGCTCTCTGGGCGCGTCACCATGTTGCTTGAAGAAGCCTGCCATCAGAACCAAAGCCATCTGCCCTGAATGAGCACGTTACAGGAATTTATAAGACCCCTTTCAAAGATTCTTCGCAAAAAAACAGATGCAGGGGGTCATGCCAGCGGGAGTGCGGTGAAAGGCAAAGGTACTTGAAGCCCAAGCCTTGTCATCCTTGTCACACGCGCTTTCCCCAGCCTGTGCTGCTTGGTCGGAGATGGATCTGTGACGAAATCACTGATCAACAGCTGGCGGCTACTCAAGTCTAAAATACAAGCCGGATCAAGAGCAAAGAGAAGCATATGACCGGTTTACATGCCACGCGATCAAGCGCAAGGCAGAAACAGCTGTGCCCGACGTGACCCTCTGTCTGTCTGCCGTTGCTATGCTACCTCACCATCTTGCATTGGGAACCGTGGAGGGAACTAGAGCTGCTGAGTAGGAGGTTCTGATGCACCCAATTTGAAAGACCGAATGAAAGGATTGAATCACAAGGTGGAAGAATGCTGGATGAACAGGTCAAAGAAAGGTACGCGACGACTGTCGGAAGTAGAATCAGGTGCTGCTAGCAAGCTGGGCACAAATAGTATTCTTTAGAATTTCAGGCTACGTTCAGACTCCAGCGCTAGTCGCCAATGAAAAGAAATTGGATATGGCTAAACAGTGGTGCACATCTCTTGTGGCTGAGGCGGTCCATCAATGTAGTCCTGATATTACCCTTCTTTGACTGAGATCTGGTTTTAACGTGGACGATTCCGTGCGAGGGCAACTGGTTATGTTAATGGCCGTCCTCCAGCACCGCATCAAAATGCTGTAACCCTCCACAAAATTCGCTGCACAAAAAAATGGACCGATGAGGCTCCATAGTGGAAGCTTGCCACATGCATATACGACCAAGTTCATGCTGCTCGACTGGCTGCACATCTATCTCGCACACTAACACGCATGCCCAAGCTCTGCCTGAATCGCGTAGGCGGTCGCAGGGTGGTCGTCTGGCATCTGTCATGTTTGATGAGCGGCAAGACAGTGAAGATAAGCCTATGAGACTGATGCATCATAAACGTTGCTACATATTGCAAACCGAAAGACATCCTACTTGCGTTTAAAACTTTCCGCACGACTCATCACAATGCCATTAGTCTTCCATACACTTTTAAGGCGCCGGACACTCAAATTTCTTGCCCTTCGGCATCAAACGCAGCATCCAAGCCACGTCAACCGAGCATTTGGACCATAGGGGACTTCGGAAGTTTTGCGGCCTTTTTGAGGGGCCTCACGGAAAAGAGCGAACACTGCCGTGACTGGCTGAGCTCACTTGCTGCAAACAAACCGCAGGCGGCTAACTGATCTTATTCTGATACTTGTACTGCCTGGAGCCGACTCAGACAACAATCTAGATTCTAGACGGAGGCATGGAGAACCCTTTTGCATGAGATGTAACGCTGGCTAGTTGGTGTACTGTTTAAAAGCATAAGAAAAAGTCCTTCTGAATGCTCACGCGCTCTACAACAGCTATTTGCCCCCTTACCCTAAGCTATACTCGCTGCAAACCCCAACTTCTCGACCTGCTGGGACAAAAGACTCGGGCGTGGTGTGTAACCTCATCACGGCGGCCACACACGGGAAAAGAGGAGCATGTGCAGTATACAAAACTTTGTTTACAAACGTGAGATCCAGTGCTAGGGCCAGAATATGGGTCTCTCTCAGAAGTATCCATCCTATCGTTTTGGTCTCGTATCTAGGGTAGCATGGGAGACCATACCTTTGATAATTTTTAACTACTGCATGAGTTGTGTAGTTCTGGAGGCAGGAAGGAGCCTTTGGAAGGACAAGAACAGTTTGTTCGCGGAGGCGCATTAATTCATGGTTGCTCAGAATGCCAGCAGAAAGGCGGTCTTCTACAGAACTTTATACAAACATGAAAATGTCGCTGTTTGCAAACAACTAGGAGTCCTCTCCTCACGCGGCTCTTACATAACAAAACCTGAACGCAATCAATGCGTAATGCAGAGCAAGTACCATCATCATCAGGGTTCCACAGCAATTCAACTCCCGTGAAACGCAAGGCTTTGTTTGTGACCGGCCATAGCAAAACTGTGGCGAATCTCGTGCTAGCCACTTGGCAAATACTGAGGTCTCCACCAACTGCTGTCTGTACATTAAGTCAGCCTGAGACCGGGCTAAGAAAACTTTCCATGGAGTGTTGATTTCGGGATTTACAGGCCCATTTTTCACGGCAACGCGGTTCTTACAAGATATGCCGTGTTTCATCCGCTTTCGCGTGCTCAAAGGCTTGGCACTCGAGGCTTTACTATACCTTCAGGCGTACGCGCGGCCATCCAAAATTGACAGTTTTCCAGATCAGGGGCCCAACAACAACAACAAAAAGCAAATATATATATATATGTATATGGGGGTTGTCCAATCCTGGAGGACCCGATGTCCTTTAAA
>CAJNIZ010011316.1:0-10822 GCA_905231905.1 Symbiodinium pilosum | reverse complement strand
TTTAGGGTTTAGGGCTCAGGGATGGAGAATCAAGTGGAAACCCTAAGTATATATAGGTTTAGGGGTTAGGACTGAAGGGTTACCTGTAACCCCAATAACCTACAGTTTTATGGCTTATACCTCCGGGTTGCGGATGTTAGCGGGCCTCAGGAGTCAACGGCGTGAGCTGTTTAGGTTTTACAGGGTCTATGGGGTTTGGAGTTTAAGGGCGGGATTCAATGTGCAGCCTAATCCCTACACTCCTGAGCTTTTAGGTTCTGATTTTGCGGTTTCGTGGGTCTCCCCAGCGCCTGTCCTGAGGAAACACGAGGAGCAAGAGGAACGGCGCTTAGGTTCTAGGGGGTTCTAGGGCCGAGGATTTAGGGCCAGGGTTTAGGTTAGGTGGAACGCCAGCCCTGGAATAGTGGCATAATAGGAGTATAAGAGGGCCTGAATATTATCACCGTTATCCCTTGTAGCTACCTGTACTGGTTGGTGAGGTGTCCACCTAAGGCAGAGGTTTAGTCCTTGACACAAAATCTCATGAACTCTGAAACCTTGCCGAACTTTGAAATTTGAATTGAACTTGGCAAATTAACATGGGCCTAGAAAGTGGTCCTGTCGAGAGTTACTCCTGTCCTCTAAGCTGGGGCGCCATGGAGTTCCCCAACCCTAAACCCTAAATCCTAAATCCCAAACCCTAAACCCTTAACCCTATAAACCCTAAACCCTAAACCCTATAAACCCTAAACTCTAAATCCTAAACCTAAACCCTTAACACTAAACCCTAGTCCCCTGATCCTTAGCATTCCTGAACCCTTCGACCTCTCACCGCTGAGGCACGGAGCTGAATACGTTTGCGAGTCCACCGGCGTGTTCCTGACCACCGAGAAGGTCTCCCGAACAGTGGTTTGGTTTAGGGTATAGGGTTTAGGGCTTTAGGGCTTTAGGGTATAGGGTTTAGGGCTCAGGGTCACAGTATCTTTAGAAATTGCAGCCTGCAATTTCATTTGCGTTTTGAATTCGGGTTCTTAGTCTAAATCCTGGACCCTAAACATTGGAAAGCACCCCATAAGTGTACTACCCTGGGCTGTTGGGCCTGATACCCGCATTGTGGTCAGATTTGGGTTTGGGGTGTAGGGTTTAGGTGTATAATATGTGTATTTCCCGAAGCCCTAGACCCTAAGCCCCTAAGCCCCTAAGCTCCCAAACCCTACACCCTAAGCCCTAAACCCTAGTAAACACCAGCAAAATCATGGCAACCTCACCAAAAACCACACCTTCAACAGTGGTTCATGTCTACTCCATTACACTCAACCACCTTCCTAGGGTTTAGGGTTTAGGGTTTAGGCCTAATATTAAATACTCCCAGTACAGTATAATATACCATAGACTGGGAGTATTTCATGTTAGCAGGGTGGGCGAGGGTGTTTAATATTAGGAGAAGGGATTACTGAGGGTCACCAACTGGCCTTATTTGCGGGCTGGGGAATCATTAAACTTGGCCAGTCAACAGGGAATGAACGAATGGGCCCCTATACACCTTAGACCCTAAACCTGTAGTCCCTAATTTTTCAAGTGTAACAGTCCAATGTAACTTGTTCCCCAAACAAACTCCTCATTAACCCGACGCCCTGAGTCTCAGCACCTGGCAGTCCTACTTGACCCTTAGTACCGGGTTTAGGGTTTAGGGTTAAGAGTTTAGGGTTTAGGCTTTTGTTTGGGTTCAGGGCTTTAGGGTTTAGGGTTTAGGCTTTAGGCTTTAGGGTTCAGGGCTTTAGGCTTTAGGGTTTAGGCTTTAGGGTTCAGGGCTTTAGGCCTTAGGGTTTACGGTTTAGGGTTTAGGCTTCAGGGTTCAGGGCTTTAGGGTTTAGGCTTTAGGCTCTAGGGTTCAGGGCTTTAGGGTTTAGGCTTTAGGGTTCAGGGCTTTAGGGTTTAGGGTTTAGGCTTTAGGGTTCAGGGCTTATCCCTAAAGCGAAACCTAGGATTTGCCGAAACAAACGCTAGGCACCACCGAGTCGGGTAAGGTTACGGGCATTCTTTGCGCGCTGTAAAAAAAGGTCTCACACTACCACTTTGAACCTAAACCCGAAACCCTAAATCCCAAACCCTAAACCCTAAACCCTAAATCCTAAACCCCTTAACCCTAAGGCTGACTGGCTAGAACTCGAACCGGCCCAGTATATCATGTATTTGTTTTTTCTATTTTCATGTTTTACTTCTAGAGAGGAATCAATGTGCCCAAGACCCTGAAACCTAAACTCTAACCCCTAAACCCTAAACCTTAAGCTTTACCTCAGTCTCTTATTGGGTAGTTTCCCTAAATAAGGGGACCCCAATATAGACCCCAATATACTATAGTCCTTGTTATAGAGACCCCCCCAAAAAGGCCCCTAATTTTGGGAAACCCTAAACCCTAAACCCCTAAACCCTAGATCCCCATTTATAGTAGCCCCATTGAGATCGCCAGGTCCAGCCGCACCTCAAGGCCGGCGCCAAGAAGGTGATCTTCTCCGCCCCTGCCAAGGCCTTGTAATGATAGGACTGGTTTAGGGTTTAGGGTTTAGGGCTTCCCAAGATTAGGGATACCTTTTTGGGGGGTCCTTATAATAAGGATTATAGTATATGGGGGTCTATAGTAGGGATTTAGGGTTTGAGCCTTTAGGGTTTAGGGTTCCGGACGCAGGGTTGAGGGATGTTGAGGGCTCAGAGCTAAGAGTTTTAGGGCTTTAGGGCTTAGGGTCTGGGGTTTAAGGCGTAGGGCTTGGAGTTTTACGGCGTTCGGGTTTAGGGCTTATGGCTTAGGCTTCAGAGTTTTGGTGCTTAGGGTGTAGGAAGTAGGGTTTGGGGTTCGGGGTTCGGGGTTTTAGACGGGATTCAGTGTTTTTTTTTAGGGTTTTACAAGGTAGTATAGTATAGTGATTATGGTAGGGTTTGAAGGAAAGGATTTCAAAAAATGTGCCCGATTTTGATAGCATTTGCGGGTCAATATTAAGGAACCGTAAGCCCTAAACCTCAACCGCGACAAGTACCACCTAGGGGTTCTAGGGTTCAGGATTTCGGGTCTAGAGTAAGCCACCCAACCAAACCATCAAGGGTTCATAGGGGTTTTATAGGGGTGGGGGAAGGAGGGCCTAAATATCTAGGCCTCAGCAATGAAGAAAAAAATGGGAAAAACCCTAAACCCTAAACCCTAAACCCTAAACCCCTAAACCCTAAGCCCTAATCCCCTAAACCCTAAACCCTAAACCCTAAAACTACCGTATTAATTAGGGTCGAGGCTCGCAGGCCTTTGGTTGCAAAGGCAAATCGAGACAACTGCTTCATTTGAGCTATAGTCTAAACTCCTTAAAGGGGGTTATATAGGGGATTATATAGGGAACTACTATAGGGGTTATTAAGGGGGATACTAGGGGTTTAGACAGTAGCTCATTTAGGGTTGAGGGCTTCGGGGTTCAGGAACGATAAGAAAATGGAATCCTCAGCCATAAATCTTAAACCCTGAACCATGGAAGCTACCCTACCCTTGCGGGCTTAATGTGTAGCGATGTCAGTATGTCTGTATATTCTATACATTTTATTTCTATACATACACCTCATACATATATATATATATACATATAAATGTGTCTGTTGGGGTGCTGCTACCAGCTACCCTTGCCTCTCGTGCGAAGCCAACAGCACGGTATGTTGTCTGGGGTTTGGGTTTTAGGGAATAGCCCAAGCGTGTAGTCTACTTATCCAGATTTCTTACTACTTGATTGACTTGCCCTGACTTTGCTACTTTCCCCCACTTTCCTGCCAGTTTGGGTCAAGACTGTTCACAATTTGAAGAACTAGGCTCTCTGAGTTCTGTTGAAGAGATTTAGTCCCTGAACCTCCACCCCTAAACCCCAAACCCTTAGACCCCAAACCCTAATGCCCATACCCTAAACCCTAAACCCTAACCCCCAAACCCTAAACCCCTACATGCTGGCCCCTTCCAGGATGATTCCCACACCATCGTCATGGGCGTGAACGAGGACACGTGGCATCTGGGGTGTTTAGGTTTGGGGTTTATGGGTTAGGGTTCAAGGGTTTAAGGTGTTCAGGTTTAAGGGTTTAAGGTTTAGGGTTTAGGATTCAAGGGTTTAGGGGTTTCAGGTGAAGGTGTTAGGGATTCTTGCCTCGGGTTTAAGCGGGTTTAGGGTCAAGGGTTTGGGGCTTAGGGTTGAAGGTTTAGGGTTTGAAGGTTTAATTCTAAGATGCCCAGAATATGACCCTTCATATAGACTGTTATATATATATATAGGGTCGGGGCGGTACCCAAGTCTGAGGTTTTAAGGTTTAGGGCCAACAGCACCGGGCAACTTGGGGGACACCACCTGAAGCCCTAATGTAGACCCCTGATTAATAACCCCCCTCCTTTTAAATATATCCCTATTATAATCCCCATTAAGGGAGGGGGTTTATTAATCAGGGGTCTAGATTACACCCTCAAACCTGAAACTCTCATCACCGAGTCCCTACGCCGTCATCTCTAAGTTCCTAAACCTACGTACAGCTGGAACCCTAAATAACCCCCTGTAATAGTCCCCCATATAATCCTCTATGTAACCCCATTTAAGGAATTTAGACCCTAAGCCCTAAACCTTAAATGCGAACCCCCAAACCCCGTTGGACCCGGCGAGGACACCTATGACCCATCCATGGAGTGCGTGTCTTGCGCATCCTGCACCTCGCCATGGAAATTCTTACCCCCTTGGTTAGCAAGGAACTGAAAAGAATATGTAAACTATGATTTAGGTTTGAAGGTTCTAGGACTCAGGGTGGAGGCTTTAGGTTCTAGGATTCAGGGTGGAGGCTCTAGGAATGGAAAAAATACGGGAAAAATTACCTTACCCGAAACCTTAACCGCGGGGAGTATATATGGATTAATTGCCATGAAGACCCATTCCTTCATGCCTTGCTAGCCAGAGAGTGATCGGGGATCGTAGGGTTTAGGGTTTAGTTATATGGTAGTTTCCCTAAATCAGGGTACCTCAATATAGACCCCAAAATACTATAGTCCTCATTATTGGGACCCCCCAAAACGGTACTCCTAGTTTTGGGAAACCCCATATATAGTGAATTGTGTAGGGATTAGTGCTTTTTTTTTTAACCAGGATTTTCAATCTTGTCATGGAACTTTGAAGGGCTCCTAGGGGCATATACAGGGCGAATTACAGCGACCGCATCCCAAATCCTAGATGTTGATAGAGAAGATGTAGGTTTTAGGGTTTGAGGTTTGGGGGGCATGGGATTGCACCAGGTTAAGGATTTAGGGTTTTATGCGGTGAGTTTAGGGTTTGTGAGTGCTTCAGAGAGTGGAAGAATGGAAATTAAAATGGAGCGCAACTGGAGACTGTGATTAAACGAGATAATACATGTACTCATTTACATATGCTTACAGACATATGCGTGCTTGACTGACTCGTGCATGAGGGGACGAGGGGGACAGACTGTAGTAATAGCTCTGGGGGGGATACTGTACCCTAAACCCTAAGCCCCTGCACACTAAACCCCTAAACCCTAAACCCTTAAACCCTTAAACCGATAACCGCGTGGAAAGAGGTCAAGGTAGGTCTCAGCCTAGGGTTGGGAGCAGGGTTTGGGGCTGATGACGGTAGTGTAGAGTCTACCTGTGGCTCCAATAATCTACAGTTTAGTAGTAAGTACCCCTTAACTAGCAGGTATAACCCATAAAACTGTAGGTTATTGGGGTTGCAGGTAAACTCTATATAGCCCCCAAACCTACACCCTAAACTCTATATAACCCAATTATAGTAGCCTCCATTTTCTTTTCCATTATCCTTATATAACCCCAATATATAACCCTAATTTACACCCTATAAACCCTATAATCCCAGTTTCCATTTCATTTTGCACTTTCTTTTCCATTTTATTCTCCATTATAATCCCAATATTACTCCCCTTTAAGGGATCTTTTCCCCACAACCTAAACCCCTAAACCCTAAACCCTATAAACCCCTAAACCCTAAACCCTATAAACCCTAAGCCCTAAACCCCTAAACCCCTAAACCCCCTAACTGGCAGCACTGGCAATCATGTCGCACTGGATCCCGAACTCGGACAAAGTGGAGTCTCCAACAGTGAAGGGTATCTACTTCCTCGAGGAGGTTGCGGAGAGGACCCGGAGTGGGATCCGGTGGTGACACCGGAGCCAGAACGGCTTCTGGTGATGGGATGGATGAGTGGCCATGGAGCTGGGACTGGGAAGAGGACGCCGAAGAAGAGCCTTTGTCCGACGATCCAGAGATCGATCCAGAGATCGATCCAGCGGGCGCCACGCTGCTGGCAATGCTACACCAGCCGAAACCCCAACAGCGCCGATACCAAAGCTGCCTCGGGCGCGTTGAGTGGCAGGCAAGTGCAACCGGGCGATGATGGCCTCGAGCAGTCAGCAGCCTGGGCAGGCTCGAATGGCTTTGCAACATGTGGGCCACCCGCAGCCAGTGGTGGCGCTTTCAGCTTGCCCCGTCAAGTGTATTTCTGTTGTTAGTCATGTTCTCCAAGATTTTTTGTCTGGCAGGTACAGTTCAGCCAGCCGTAAGAAGTTTGATCCAGTTTGTCAACCTGTGGCTTTTCACGTACAGCAGGAGCCGCTCCAGGCAATTTGGAATACGTATATTCAGAATCGCAGGCACAGGCACCAGTGATTCTTCTTTCATCTCAGCTCTCACTCCTTCTCGTTTCTGCGCCCAAGGACTTTGTTCGCAGAGTCTCCATGACCGCTTGCATAAACCCCTAAACCCCAGGCACCACCAACGGATTGGCGCCAGCAGTCCGCGTGCTGCATGAGAAGCTCCTTGGATTCCCTCGGGTGGAGGAATTTCTTCGGGTTTCGGATGTAGAGGAGTAGGGTTTAGGGGTTTACGGCTTAGGGGTTNNTCAGGGCTTAGGGGTTCAGGGTTTAGGGTTTAGGGGTTTAGGGTTTAGGCCTGGGCTTTAGGGAAGTACAGGGAGATGCAAGGTTTAGGATTGAGGGCTCTGGGCAGTTTAAGGGTTTACCCCCCCTTCAAACTTACAGGAAGCCCCCTGTAACGCCCATTTGAATGTCTTCAAGCTCTTCAGGTTGTTCGATGTCCGCTTCGGGGAGGGTTTGGGGTTTATGGTGTGGGGTTACTTAGGCGCCCAGAAGACCATAATGCCTGAACCTTAGGGTATACAGCCTGTACTGTTTGTAAAAGCAGCACTCCTGGGTTTTCGCGGTGTTTAATAGGGCTTCAGGGTCCACGCGATATGGGTCCCTAGTGGAAATCACTCAGGATGTTTATGCTTAAGGGGCACATCCAGCCTTAACCCTAAACCCCTAAACTCTGAATCCCTTCAACGCCCAAAGCCTAACCCCCCAAAGCCTAAACCCCTAATGCCTAAACCCTAAACCCTGATCGTCGCCAATGCTTCTCGGGGAAGGAAAACCAATAGATAACTGCGGGGTAACAGCGGACATGTGGGGGGTGAGCATATGGAGCTTTGAGTTTAGGGTTGAGTTTTTAATATTCTCCTTATAAAATAAAAGCCCTAAGCCCTAAAGCCACCGCCACCATAATCCTCTCATAACCCCCAACTCATCCCTCGGATTCCTTCGGTACGCCTCAGCAACCCCCATATGGCAACGCAGCTATATGGCTGTACTTCTCGCAAAATACTATACGTATTGGGCTTGTATTAGGGCTATGTAGGGGTTATATTAGGGTTAGATTAGGGGTATATTCATTCCAAGAACATTCTAGAACATTCCTCGCTGGACTCCCATGTCCTGTGGCATAACCCTAAACCTTAAAGCCTACACCTTAAACCCTAAACCCCAGAGCCTAAACAACACCCTAAAAGTGCATTTCTTGCCTCTGGGCTGTGCTTCCCAACGCCATGCGACACCCTTACAAATCCGGGGTTCTCGAATTACACACAGATTGCACAGTCTACGAGCATAGAAACCTGTCTGGGTTTATGGCTTAGCTCTAAACCCTAAACACCAAGAATTCAGGGCCCATAGAATCAAGACTGGCTATCTAGCCGACCCTTCTCCTCGAGATGTTAGTTCTAAGACTCATATCACCCTAAACCCTAAACCCTAAACCATAAACCGCAAACTCTAAAACCCTAAACCCTAAACTTATCCTGAATCTCATTCCCAAGAGCCCTACAGCGCTGCTGCCCTCTAATGCCTCAGCGCTCTTCCACGTACCCCAGATTCCACACCCAAATCCTGAACACACCTCCCTTAGGGCCTTAGGGTTTAGGGTAACCCTTGGCCCTAAACCCTAAGCCCTAGGGTTTAGGGTCTAGGGTTTAGGGCAACCCCGGTTATACCTACTAACTAAGGGGTACTTACCACTAAACTGCAGGTTTTTGGAGCCACAGGTAGAGTAACCCTAAGCCTTAAACCCTTAACCCGAAGCCTTTAACCTCGGGGTGTTGGGGACTTCTTGGGCCTGATAAGGTTCGGCATCAAGCGCGGCCTGATGACCACCTGCCACGCCATGACCGCCTCCCAGCCCACCGTGGATGGCACCTCCAAGAAGGAGGGTTCAGGGTTTAGGGTCTATTGCTTAGGGCGTTGGGCTCAGCGCTTAAGGGTTTAGGATTTTTGGCTTGGGCTTTACCCTAAACCCTAAACCCTGAGGGCTTAAGGGTGAAAAGTTGAATGCGTAGCCTAGGTAAGAAGAGCATGTTGGTGACCCCGACCCCCTAAATTTTGGGATCCCATCAGAGCCATCTGATGGTATCATACACCCCAAGGCTAATAGAAAAATGTAGGGGTTATATGCGCCATAGTCTAAACTCCTTAAAGGGGTTCTATAGGGGACTATATAGGGGACTACTATAAGGGTTACTAGGAGTTTAGACAATGGCTCATATAGGGAATATTTTCATTATGGAAGAGAAAATGGAAACTACTTAGGATTATAGTCCCCCTCAACTAGATAGACTATGGGGATCCGTTTATAATATACCCAAAGCCATATTCTGTCTAGTTAAGGGAGACTATAGTTAGGGGCCTAAGCCTTCATGAAGGGGTTTTGATTGGAGGGGTTGAAATTACAAAGATCCCCTTACTACTTTTTTTAACCCCCAAACCCTAAACCCTAAACGGGGGTTGAGGGTTTAGGGTTGAGGGTTTGAGTGTGTAATCCTTTGGACTCCGTTTCTTTTTTTGGGGTTAAGGGTCTCAGGGTTTTCCTGAACTCCCCCGTCTACCCTCCCTAATGTCAAAATATTCCCAATACTGTAATATACCACAATGGGGAGTATTTAGTACTAGGGGAAGTTAAGGGTTTAGGGTTGAGGGTTTAGGGCTTGAAGGCTAGAGTGGAAGAACGCCATGAGGGTAATTTTTTGAAATTATGGGCCTTCTGAACCCAAAGCCCCCAACTCTAAACCCTAAAACCCAAACCCTACCCCTAAACCCTAAACCCTAAACTCCCTATCCTAACCCAACCATAGATCGGCACTTGATGTTTGAGCCTAGAAAGATGGGTCCCAAATTGTGAGCAAAAACCCTAAAGCCCTAAACCCTATAAGCCCTAAGCCCTACAAGCCCTGAACCTAAAGCCCTAAGCCCTAGAAGTCCTAAGCTCTAAACCGTTGAGGTTGGGGCTTCTGGGGTTGGCGGCATACGGTTGTCTGTGCTGATTCTTAGTTGGGAATACGGGAATTCAATCCCTGTAGAACCCCTGTATGATCTATTGTCCTAGTCCTGCCCTAAGCCCTGAAACCTTTTGGAGTTTAGGGTTCAGGGGTAGAGCGGTTCAGGGTTCCTTGAACTGATAGACCTTCTCGGGGCTACAAGGGTCTAGGGTGTAGGATGGTGTACCCTGAACCCTGAACCATAAATCTTAAACCCTAAATCCTATGCCCTAGACCCTTAAGCCTCAACTCTAAACCCTTAACTCTAAACCCTAGACTCTGAGCCCTAAACCCTAGGGTTTGAGAGGAGTGGCAGCTCAAAGTAGAAAGTTTCAATCCTCAACCTTGCCCCAAAACAGCATGGAACCTGAAAAGGGACCCTATATAGACTATAAGGGTTAAAGGTTTAGGGTCTAGAGTTCAGGGTTTAGGGGGCTCATTTCAGGTTCCACGTTAGTTTGAAGACAGTCCCAAACAGGGACGAACACCCAATCGCCAAGTTGGAACCGTAAACCTTGAACCCTGAACCCGACACCATCCAGCCTAATGGTAGGACTGGCGCGGCGGGCGCGCTGGCCCAGGTTCTGGAAGTGCAGAGGGTTTGGGGTGGGTCAAGGGGTTTGGGAACTGAGATTGAGGTTTCAGGGTTTAGGCGTTGGTTGAGGGTTGAGGGTTTTGGAGGTTGAGGGTTTAGGGTTTGGGGTCTTGGGTGTTGAGGGATTTAGAGTTTTGGGTTTCAAGGAAGGGGTAGAGGGAATAGGTTAGGGTTTCGGGCCTAAGTTTCAGCTCGGACACTGGGAATGCTAAAAACTGCTCCATATGTCTTTCAGGAAAGTTTCGATCGCCTCGTATGTGCAGGATCTGCTTGACCCTAAACCCTAAACCCTAAAACCCTAAACCCTAAACCCGAAACCCGAAACCCGCCTGCGCGAGTCTGAGAGACGATAATTAGGCGACTCTAACGTGAGATCGTGCCGTGACAGGTGCATGTGCTGGTCTCCTACATTGAATTGGGTTTAGGGTTTAGGGCTTAGGGTTTAGATTTAATTTGGGGATACTATGGTACCCAATATAGAGTAAGATTATATCCTCCTTTTGGGGTATGGTGTTTTATATAGTTTAACCACCAAAAAAACACTACTCATGTGGCTTCATGGTGTGTAGCTCAGCT
>CAJNIZ010011314.1:73964-103364 GCA_905231905.1 Symbiodinium pilosum | reverse complement strand
TTAGGTTTAGGGTTTGAGGTTTGGGGTTTAGGTTTCATTAGTGAGGGGCGTTTTTGGGTTGCCATAGGGGTTTAAACTCGTTGCCCTACATAGGGATATCAATATTCTCCAATGATGCAGAATCAACTAGAAAAGAAAATGGAAGATGAAATGGAAGCTTGGTTTGTAAGGGGGCTCAAAGGCATAATCGACAAAGCATATTGTGACAATATGATATTGTCGTTGATTCCCTGTACACATGTAGCGTGTGGCAAGCAGAAGTGAAGTCAGTTTTAGAACTGAAGGGCGCTGGCAGTAGGAAGTGTTACGAAGAAGTTGCTAACCTCATGTCGAAGACCCCAAACCCGTACAGGCTAAACCTTAAACCCAGCCCCCAGCCCTACAATCCAAAAGGCTTCGCGCTAGAGTGTATGCTGTAAACTGGGACATCATAGTGCAGAAAGATTATGTTCTCAACAGTTCGAGGAAATGCATGTAGTCGTCCGCAAAACCCGCCCTAGCGGACCAAGGTGTATAATTACCGGAGAATCCCAAAGCATGTTGTGACTTTGCACTGAGCTCCGGCGCAAGTGTTTCTAACATGCTGTTTCTAAAGCAGTTGGAGCTTGAGAGATCTCCATGTGATTCCTGTGGGCGTTGTTACAGAGGCTAGTATGTCGAGGCACCAGACTCGAATTTCAACGTTTCCGACACTACGCGGTTCAGGGTCTAGGGTTTAAGGTGTAGGAACAGACAGAAATGAACAGACGTCAGTCATCAATTTTTCGCTGATGGGGCGTACTTTAGAGCCCACGTTCTAAACCGTCCAAGCTGCAAACCATGTGTTTGGGGAGTCTCACCTTCGGGCAAGGGCACGGGTGAATCCCTGACAGCCTCTTCTGTAACCTTGCATGCCGCGAAAGTCAGCATTACATAAGCTGCGTGAAATTCAACTGGGGAGTGGAGTTGTGGATCCTCGCAATAGTCCGTACGTATAGTAGCCATTGTAGTGGCACACATGTTCATTACCCAACATACCCGTAAGTCAGATGCCATCGCAGTCATGCGACTTCCACTTGCGTGATCCCTGTCGCGTGCTGCTCCGGGACCCTTGTACATTGCCCAGCTCGCCAATCCGGTTTCTTTTTGAATGATGGAAGCTGAAATCTTTAGCCCGATGGTTTCTGCGCAGCTCGGGGTTCATTTTCAAAATTGGTGTGAAGGGTTCAGGGCCTAAGTCCTGTGCCCCAAACAGAAGAATGGAGCGCACTAGGCCTGATTGCTCAAACGCCCGAATCCTGTGCCTATCAATTTCCAACATCCTTTAAACTCTACAGCTCAGCGCCTCCTTCCTCTGACCCTTGCACAGGAGGGAGTCAAGGAGCTGACGCAACAGCTCCTCGGAAAGTATGGAGTAAGGTATAGGCTTTTAGGGGTAAGGTTCAGGGTTAAGGTTTAGGGTTTAAGGTTCAGGGAGTAGGGTGTAGGCTTTCAGGTCTGAGACTTAGTGATGATTTCTTGGAGTTTAGGGGTTCATGTTTTGCTTGAAGCTCCAAATACTTAGCCAATAGAAGACCTTCAACCTTCTTGGGCTTCGTTTTGGGGTCTCTTGGGGGATAGAGGCCAAGCTCATGGGTTCAGGTGAGGTTGGGGGAGAATTATCCCCTCAAGGAAGAATCCTGAACCTTACATCCTAGTCCCTAAACCTTAATCCCAAAACTCTAAACTCTATACACCCTAAAACTTAATCCCTATACCTTAAGTGCTAATCCTTAATCCCTAAACTTGAAACCCTAAACTCTAAACCTCAACCCCTTAACTTGAAACCCTAAACCCCAAACCTTGAGCCCTAAGACCCGCTCCCAAAAGCCCATACTACCCTGGGCCCACCCGCCTGGCCTTTGGTTAGCTTGGAATGAAGGACTGCATCCCTATAGCAGTCCGTATAGAACCCATTATAGAATGTTTCCATGTTCTTTTCCATTCTTCTAAACCCTAAACCCTAAGCCCCTAAACTCTAAACCCTAAACCCTAATCCCTAATCCCTAAACCCTAATCCCTAAACCCTAAACCCTAAACCCCATAGACCCTGAGCCCATCCACAGGCTCGAGCAGCAGCAGGATGCTTTGCAGGCCGCCTTGCAACTGGGCTGCTGCAAAGGAACTTCAAGGGTTTAGGGATTAGGGTTAAGGGAGGAGGGTTTGGGGATTAGGGTTAAGGGAGTAGGGTTTGGGGTTTAGGGATTAGGGTTTAGGGATTAGGGTTTAGGGATTAGGGTTTAGGGTTTAAGGATATTATCCCCCAATACTGGAGAATCAAAACGAAAAGAAAGTGGAAAACAAATGGAAGCTGGTGGGATGTAAGGAGCTAAGGAACTTAATCTAAGTTACTACATTGAGCAAACCATGTCAATTTCATATATATATATATATACACACACACACCTAGTATCCCCAAACCCTAAACCCAATGGTATCTGAATGTAGATTCCTAAACAGCAACCCAGGCAATTCACGGATGATCCCGTGGATCCCATGAAGCTGCAGCTCGGACTTTTATATCTTAGGGTGGAGGGTCTTAGGGTTTTAAGGTTTAGGGTATTAGGGTTTTAGGGTTCAGGGTTCAGGGCTTAGGGTTAAGGGCTAAGGGTTCAGGGTGTAGGGTTCAGAGTGGAGGGCTGATAGCGTTGATAGGATCGATAGAGTTGGGGGCTTATATGGATCAGGTTTCCACATACCTATGGGACCTGAAGGTGTTGCCTTGCACGGCAAAGCAGGATGGGCAGGTTGCAGCAGCGGAGATGAGCCAAGTTTAGGGTTTAGGGTTGGTCGGGATCTCAAGAGGATGGGCGACCAGGTTCTGGAGGATCACTTCTAGCTTCCGTTGGAAAGGAGGCTCGAAGGAGAGGACACAGAGAGGTATACGGGCGATGATTATCGGGATCATGGAAAAGAATCAGGAAACTACTATTTACTTGTTGGTTGGTAGTAGGGAATAAGAGAATATACTCCCTTTATAACCCCAACTAATATTTTCCCATATTCCCCCAGTAACACTAAACCTTAAACCTAAACCCTAAAACCCGAGTCCCTAAACCCTAAATCCTAAACTCCTAAAAGCCTCAGACCCTTAGAGTTTTAGGGTTTAGGCTTCAGGGTGGGTGGCGGGTTTTGGGGGTCCCTATAATAAGGACTATAGTATTTTGGGGTCTATATTGGCGTCCCCTTATTTTGGGAAACTAGCATATTCCTGTACTATTCCCTACTGACCACCAGTAAGTATGGAAGCCCTAAACCCTAAACCCTAAACGTCTTGGGCCCCGGTATCTCCCAGTGCGGTGCTAAAGTCTCTGGGTGGGAGGTCAAGTAAATTAATTAAAGCAACGATAATCCCACCTAAGTAGATAGAATATGGGTTTAGGGCTTAGGGTATGGTCCCCCTTAAGTAGTTTGAATATGGGGGTATCTGGGGATCTTACTATAATATACCCAAAGCCACATTCTATGTACTTAAGGGGGACTGTATTTGTACAGGAACCTATTTGGTCCCAGGGCATTTAGTACCACGTCGGAACTTGGCCCCTTTATGTTTCTGCTGCAAGCCCCGCGTTAATACCTGACAAGCGGTGCACCATGAATCGAAACCATCGTGGAACACTATAGTGCCCCTTCAAAGGGACAGTTGCTGTATAAGGCCCTCTAATGGGTTCGCAGTTCACGCTGGCAGCTTTTTGGGTGCAAGAGCACTCTCTGATCCTGTCCGGCATTTCATATGTTGACATGCTGGAACCGTAATCATTCTGTGCAAGCATCATGTAAAGGCTAATGCTCCCGTGCTCAAAGCCATTATGGTGCCGGTTGATTGCAATCGCTGCGCTAATGAACTGGCTGCCTGAAATCATATTCGTCCCAGCCAGCGCGGACACCACGCCTGTTGGCCGACAGCCGAAGCCGCAACTGCCCCATGGAGATGTGCTGAAGCAATTGAATAGAGGTTATGCGTCAACATGAGGGACCGGGGATATGAACCTGTAACCGCATGCTCCCCCGCACCAGAGCATGCCAGCCCAAAGAGAGCTCTGTTAAGACGACTGTCCTCATGAAGAAGAGGCTTCATGATAGTTAGGGGAGGATGTGAACCCTAAACCTGAACCCCAAAGCTATACTGTAAGCCGGAAAACCCTCAAACACTTGGGATCGAAGTAAAAAGTTGGAAAAAAGGTACCTACTTTGGGCCCTACAGTCTTGAATTTGTTCGATCGATGTCTGCAAATAAGACCTACTTTGGGCTACTTGGATCCCTGGAAAACCCCCAAAGTAGCTACCACCCAACTTTAATCAGTTCAGTGGGGCGCCAAGAGTGCTAACAAATATGGTTATAAGTAGAGTTCTAAATACGTTAGGAGTACCCAGGGATCTTCGAGCGGGGTATCATTTAACCCTGAATCCTGAACCCATGGTTGATGCTAAACATCGTGCATGACCTTGAGGACCATACACATGGTTTATTGTTTTGGTGTACAGGAGTGATGCGGGATTTCCAGCATCAACATTACCAAGCCCTATACACACCTAGCTAGTTTACATTTCATTTTCAATGTTCAGCAGTAATATCCCTACACATACCCTATATTATAGCCCCTATATCCCCTTTGAAGAGCTCCTAAACATTCCTAAGGAAGCCCGCAGTTCGAATGGCTGCCGACTCACCCGTAACAACCCTTCATGTGCCCTATGTATCCCCCATATCCCCTTTGAAGGGGCCCTAGACATCCTTTAGCCACCGCCCTAGACCCCCCAACCCTAAACCCTGAACCTTAAACCCTGAACCCTCAACCTTAAACCTAAAGCCCTAAACCCTGAACCCTAAACCCTAAACCTTGAACCCTGAACCCTAAACCCGAAACCCTAAGCCCTCTGGAAGCCCATAGGTTCATGGCTTCAGAGCTGACGTCTGCGAAAACGGAGATCGGCGCGCTGGATACTCGAGCTCACCCGGAGGGTCCAAGTATCCAATAATTAGGTACCCTTTTAAGGGGATATATAGGGGTATATAGGGGGTATATAAGGGTGTATAGGGTGCCGGGTGTTTAGGGTTTAGGGTCCATGTACTCAATAATTAGGTACTTGAGTTTAGGGTAATAGTAGTTATAGGTACAGGTTTGGGTAAGTATATGATGATTAGGTACTTGGACCCTTAGGTTCACAGGTTTCCCTGGAAGCCCAGGTACCTATATACGGGTTATATATGGGATTCATGGGGATTATATGAGCTACAGTCTGAACTCCTGAAAGGGGGTTTATATAGGGGATTATGGAGAGAAGTGCTATAGTGGATATTAAGGTATGGCTTAGAAAACAATACATATTTATATGTTAGGTTTGTCCGCAATACCCTTGTGGCAGCTTGCATATGAAAAGCAGGCCGGCTTAGAAGGCCTTGCGCGATGGTGTTCGCAAAAGGAATCTGGGATCTCGCCAGAGAAGTATCTCAAGCTATACTTCCTTACATGCGGTCAAGTTTATTTCCCTGCCAGTATTCCGATAAAAGTATCCCCCAGAAGCACAACGCCTGTGAAACATGTGTTCAGCTTCCGACTTATCCGAATCATCGCGAAAACATTTGCAAAAGTTCGCGTAAGCCGAGCACGCCCTTAGCCTTACAAGCCATGGGAGGGGACATAGCTTCTGCGTTCGATGGTAGGTTTCTGCTTCAAATATGCCACCGCGAAAGGTCGCGATGCTGTTCGCGAAAGAAATCTGAGTTTTTCCACGAATATGTCATTTTTGGATACAAACTTTGGAAAACCCATATGTCGACATATTTTTGGTTTAGGGTTTGCACTGATGTGTATATATATATATATGCATGCATTTGTGGTTTTACTGTTGCTTGGCCCATACCTTTTGAGTACTTGGACCCTCTGAGATACAAAGCTTCAAGCTTGCAAGCTTCCAGAAGCGCACTGAATTCTAAGCAGTCTCGGGGTTTTAGGGCTTAGGTTAGGGTAGCATTTGGAAAGTTCAGGAGCAAGTTCTTGAGGGTCCGCATAGCCAGATAAAAGGGCATCAGGTCCCAGAAGCCATGCAGAACAGTAAGTTATAGTTATACTCGTAAGAATTACATTTACAGTGGCAAGTATACTTGCATGTCGAGTGATACTTCTAATGAGTGCAAGTAGAAGTAGAGTCATCAGAGTTAGGCTAAACCCCTTAAACCCTAAACCCCAACCCCCAACCCCCAAACCCTTAAACCCTAAACCCTAAACCCCCTAAACCCTAAACCTTAAAACCTATTATGACAATACGATTTTGCAGATGCCTGAGCCACCAAGGAGAAGCAAGCAGCTCACTGTCGGGAGAGGCGGGGAGGCTGCAAAAAAGATGCAAACTTGGCATAGGGTTTAGGGTTTAGGGTTTAGGGTTTAGGGTTTAGGAGACATTGGGCAGATGAAGGGGTAGGGCCAAGAATTTGGAAGCCTTCCAGATAAGCAATATACCCTACAGTACATTAGGACTCCGGAAATGATTATATAGGTACATGATGGTACTTGGAGGTCAGGCGGACTTGGCAAGCATACTTGTAACCCCTGGAAGCCATACATTAAGCCCAACTATCTCCATTGCTGAGCTACATACTACGTTCCCCTGGACCTCCAAGTGTTTGCTTTAGTGAGGGGGTCTTGGGAGCTCTAGAGATGTCTTGGTGGAGGGTTTGGGGCCTGGAGTTTGGGTCGTAGGTGTGGCCAATGGGCTCAGTAATTAACTCAGGAAGTATTCCTGTAGGGCTTAGGTTTAGGGCCTAACCCTAAGCCCTAAACCCCTGAAACCCTAAACCCCTAAACCCTAAGCAGCAACCCATCCTTTTTCATCCAAAGCTCCCCAAATCCCTTCGGCCTATAGATTCGAGAGCTACTGAGGCAGGTTAACCCAGAGGGTCCAAGTATCCAATAATTAGGTTCCCCTTAAAGGGGTATATATATATAGGGGTCTATAGGGGTATATATAAGGGTAATTATGTAGGGTTTAGGGTATTTAGGGTTAAGAGTTTAGGGTTCATGTACCCAATAATCAGGTACTGGGGTTTTGGGTAATAGTAATTGTGGTACAGGTTTGGTGGAAGTATATGATTATTAGGTACTTGGACCCTGAGGGTAGCTGTTAAAGCATAAGATTTAATGATTTGGTGCTCTTACGCAGAAGCTCTTTTTAAGCAGAGCACGCTGGTCTCGCCTCAGCTTTGTTTTCTGACTAGGTACCCCAATAGTACACTCTTTTGCCGTTTTATTTGTGGTCTCCTTAACAGGAAACAGGGTAGCCTTGTCGTTAAAGGGGAAACTTGGGAAACTGGGTGAGGGCTATGCAAGGAGTTCAAAGCCCATTCTCACACTGCCCGCATGTTTCTTGTCCACTCGGTAGAAGGGAATGCCCAAGCAATAATCAGGTGATATCCTTTTGTCTTTTGTAGCTTTTATTGTAGATAACACTAATGTTTCGCAATATTTGCCTGCCTAGCCTTCTCAACTCGTCACTTGACGTGATCAGGGAGGCCTTGATGGTGTCAAGTTCTCCTGCGTGTTGGCGAGAATCAATGCGTTGCTGCACAGCGGCTTAAAGTAAGCTACCGTAATGAGTGTACGCAGTTATGTACGATACGTCCATATCATTGAAACCTCGGGTAAGTTCCTTAGCAGCAACTCTGTGTAAGCATCCCCCCTTTCCCTGAGCCCGAAAGCATCTACATACATTGTTATCCATCAACTTGAAACTCAATCTTCAACCCGTAAAGTAAATTTTCTCAGAAAGCCTATGTTTTCCTCATGGCCCCCTACACTGCCTTGTGAGGCTTATGCATTCCTAGACTTCCGCTGGGGTACTCAAATCAAACTCCCACGGATACTCAAAGTGTTCAAGAGTAGGCTCGATCCGCTGGAATCTAAGATGTTCCAGTCCCCTAAACCCTAAACCCTAAACCCTAAGGTACTCTTCCCTGCTCAAGCACTTCAACCACAATGGCATGAAAAGCAGCGATTTCATCCTTTTGTGGGAGCTGTGCTGGGGGGTTGTCAATTTGACCGGTTTCTGGATGTACCGTAAGGACTTCACAACTAGATCCGTCACTAGGGGATATAAGAGCCTTCGGAGGCTTGGAGAGTGCAAGGCTCTTGCTTTGGATCCCAGCCCAAGTGGTGAGGCTTGTGCCAAGTAAGGGCTCTTGCGCTACCTGTTTTGGGGGCCATGCTCGTAATTGATGAAGCCACTATCCTTCTGCACGTGGTTGGGCTGTAGCCGGCGATTGGATTGGCAAGGGGTCGGGCTTTAGGGTGTGTCTTCTTCCAAAATTCGGTATTTATTGGTGTCTGCTTCATACCTCAAAGCTGGAACCCACTGTGTTAGAAACATCTCGTCACACCATAGGTGGGGAAGGGGTTTCTAAAGCAGACGGGTCACGACTGCGGCTGGGGATTCATCAAAAAGGAGAGGTTCCCCTCTGCAGGGATAGTGCGCAGAAAAAGCAGAAATGAGTCCGTTGCAGTATAGAAGAGGATTCGTGTTCTGAGAAAACCTGAGTACCGATGGGAACAGGGAAAAGGACTATGCTCTAAGTCACCTAAACCCTAAACCCTAAACAACCCCAAGCCCCTGTGCTGTATTTGCAGGTTCTTGTTTGCCTTGGCGTCCAGAAAAAAAGGAAGCCGGAGTAAGGCTCATATCAGATGGAAGACATTTTGCTAGCCTTGCTGGTTCTCAGTACCTGGACCCCCAAAAGTAGGTGAAATAATGGCCTTTTATGGCTATTATTATGGGTTTAGGCTATGATTTTACATACTTTTGGGGTTTGGGTAGGGAACAAGGGAACACAATCCCTATATCGTCCCTATATAATATATTCGGTTTTTCCCGACCAAGAACCAGGCGTCATGGTGGGGAGACAACAGGAGCTCTCTCAAATGCCAGCTTGGCGTAGGGGTTTAGGTGACTGTAGTGTGTTGAGAGCCTCCCGATGGGGAGGATGTATGTAGCCACGCAGACTACAGGGCCCAGAGTACCTACATCGTAGACGGTACGGCTTCTGTAGTGTGCACTTTCCAGATGGTTCGGGTACGTATTCCCCCTATGAATACTTTAAGAACCGTGGGGTATTGCAACCATGAATCTATTTGCCTCCCCACCCACCCAGGAAGCTTCCGTAATCAAACCCTTGCGCTCACATAACCTAGCATGGAACCTCCAAAATGGCCCGGGCCCATGGAGACTGAAAGCTTGTTCACGTTCTTGTTTGGGTTCCACGTTGTGTAGTTTGGGGGTCAAATCCTTAGATGTTTTGAATATGGATCCTATAAGCTGCAATGATGCCACAGACGACACATGGAAAACAACCTTGGACCCACCCGAACCCTAGCCCTAAACCCCTCGACTTGTTTTTTTCTTGGAGGACAACCTCCTGATCCCGGAAGATATTGTGCTCTCCTTCCCCTTGTCGCTGTTGAAGAAGCATCCGTGCTGCAAAGTGTAGAACTTTCGGTCAATAGTTTAGGATTTGTCACGTAGGACTTTTCAGAAGCCATGCGTTCCTTGTGGGCGGGTGTTATTCTTCGAAGAACGCGCCTTGTATTTGGAATTTGCTTTTGGATTCCCTATAACTGCTTTTTTAATGCTTGGGCACCGGCAGTCGTACAGCTCTCTCATTATTGGCCCTTTTCCCCTTTTATTAAGAGCACCCGACCGCCCACAAGTGCAAACTACCCATGTGGGTCGAGCATATTGGGCAGCTTGTTTGATGTTGGAGCGTGTTTTCTGAGGGGAGCAGAGAACACCTGCACCGTACCCTAGATAAGTTGTTTAAAGAAGTCGCCTGTGGGACCTGAACCAGGTTCCTTCATCAGTTTAGACTAATAACTAATAACCCCTAACATCCCCAATATAGTTCCAGGGTCCACTCCATTTTCCTTGTTCTTTTCCATGTGGTTATCCATTAGTAAGGGGATACCAGGAGCTTGGACCCTAAACCCTTTTCATTTGTGAGCTGCTTCACCACTTCAGCACCACTAACTTGCATGGATCCAAAAGCTTTGGAATACCACCTGCCGGAGATGTATATGTGGGGGTTTCCAACAATTAGGAGTACCTTCGTGGGGGTCCTTATAATATGGACTATAGTATTTGAGGATTTATATCGGGTCCCCCTATTTTGAGAAACTACCAGTCTAAACTCCTTGAAGGGGGAGTATATAGGGGAGTGTTAGAGGGGTTATTTAAGGGGAGTTCAGGCTACTGTGAGTATGAAGCGTGACGTTGTCAGGGTTCCATGAGATATATTGCGTTACCTGGCTGTGGACTACATCTACAGGGTTTAGGGTATAGCGATTTAGGCTATAGGGGTTTAGGGTTTAAGTTATAGGTGTTTAGGGCTCTAGGGTTTCTATGTAGTCTGTTCCTGGCTGGTCGCAGGTTGATGCCTGTATAAAGTCCCGCTGACTTCTAGTTGCTTGCGATTAGTTTTGCCTCTGGTACTAGGGGTTTAGGGTTTAGGGTTTGATGATTGAACAAACTTCTGTAGCCGGCTTTTAAATTCCCAGCTTTTAGGCCTGCAGCCAAACATAGCCTACACTCTAGGGCGGGGGGTTCCAAAAATAATCGGTACCTTTTTTGTGTGTCCCACTAATAAGGACTATAGTATTTAGCCAGATGCCCTACCTGGAGGGTCAGGGGACGTTTGAGGTATACTGAGAAGGCTTTGCAAGTATAATGGCTCCAGTTATTTCTATGAGGAACCCACTTGCCAAGTCGCCTGACCCTCCTCAGTACCCCAAATCTCCCCTATTCGTCGGCCTTGGCGATTTGCACAGACAGGTTTAGGGTTTAGGGTTTAGGCACATATCTGCGAGCATATTTTGCTCGGCACGCAAGCCTCTACAATCGATCCCGTGGGCGAATGGTTTTGAAGACCCCAACCCTAAACCTTAACCCTTAACCCCCAAACCTTGAACCGAAAACCAAAACCCTAAACCTTAACCGTAACCCTAACCTTAAACCCTACACCCCAAACTTCAACCCGAACCCACACTTTAAACCCTATTCCCTAACCCTAAACCCCCAAGCCCAAACCTTAACCCTGACCCAAACCCTAAACCCCAAACCCTGAACCCTAAACCCTATACCTTATTTGTCCTTATAGAACCTCTATATCCCCCTTTACAAGGTCAAAACCCCTAAGCCGGAAGCTCTAAGCCCCAAACCCCAAGCTAACAGAGGCATATCATGCCTCGCTTTTGCGCCCTGGGCTGCACATCTATGAGCTATGGCCTAAACTCCTTGAAGGGGGTTGTATAGGGTTTGGGGTCTAAACTCCTTAAAGGGGGTTAAATGGGGGATTGTCTTATTCCAAATGGGGTTAGTAATTAAGGGGGATACTGGGAGTTTAGCTACAGCTCATATAAGGGGTCACTCGAAACAGATTATGTTTAGGTTCTTTTTTGGGGTTGAGGGTTTAGGGTATAGAGTCCGGGGTTTGGGGTTCTGATTTTTAGCTTTTGCGTTTAGAGTATAGGGTCTAGGCTTCGAGTTTTGGTCTCTGGGTTAAGGGTATAGGGTACAGGGGTTAGGATTTGGGCTGAGGGGTACCCTGAGAAGCCCAGATACCAAAATGTTCGTTCAACGTTCCCTAAACCCTAAACCCGAGCCCCTAAACCCTAAAACCTAGCCCCTAAACCCTAAACCCGGCCTTTAGGGAACCCAAGTGGCTGTATGCGCGGTCTAGAGTTTAGGGTTTAGGGTTGAGGGTTTAGGGTTTAGGGGGTCAGTACCCCCTATAGCAATATCTGCTTGATGTGGAGTTTGCAGGGCTTTAATATACCTACCATAGTCCCTTGTGGTACCCATTACTGGGCAGGCGATGGACCCAAGGTCTAGGGTATGCATTTCTAGCCGTTAGGACCCAAAGTACGCGTTATTTGTAGACAATGATCGTTAGGGTTACCTACTACCCATGCAAAACCCTAAACCCTAACTCCTAAAACGTCTGACCTAAGAATGCTAGTGGGTACTTGCGTTTGTAGGTGATGAGAAAATGCACATGGTTCTGGGCCTCAAGGGTCCACTATTAAAGGGTTTTGGTTTAGGGTTTAGGGTTTAGGACTTTTAAGGGATCCCCAAACAAGGACCCCCAAGAAAATAGTTGGAGCATACTGACCCTGGTTGGTGTAGTCTTATTATGTTCCTACTAAATTTTGGGGGTTCCCTTCTTTGAGGTTCCCCTTAAAATCTCTTATACTAGCAAGATGGTTCAGTTCCTGAAGAGTTGTACACAGTTTAGGGTTAAGGGTAGTTGCAGCTTCCGAAGAGTAATAAAAGGTAATGGAAGAGATGTTGTTAAAGGAGTTCCTGGGCCCCAAAAGTATGTAAAATAATGGACTTTATGGCTATTATTATGGGTTTAGGCTATTATTTTACATACTCTTGGGGTTTAGGTTGGCGGGATGGTGGTTTGGAGGTGAGGTTTACGAACGATAGCCTAGGCCCTGGTCAGGCTGCTGCTAAGGAGCTTAAAGCTAAGTTAGCCATAATGCGGGTATATTAGGGTTTAGGGTTTAGGGCTCGTAAAGAAAAGGATTTCCTAATTATGGTAACTGAATTGAGGAAAATCTGCCCAGTATGCCCATGATCAAGGGCCTGAAAAGCTGCAACATTTAACAGACAAGGCTTTCAATCGATGGTTCGGGCCTGCACTGACTTTACCGGCAGTTTAGACCCGTCAAATCATGGACTAGTGTCTGCAGCTGCCAAAGAATTCGCGAAGGGTTCCCTGTCAAGGAGAACCAATTTTCCAAACCTGGTCAGATGGTGGATAAGGAGGGTTCTGAAAATCATGATCCTTTTTATTGGGTATGCTAAGACTGGGGGGGCGTATTATGAGGGGAACCCACAAAGACAACATAATTCTGCCAATCTACCCATGTGGACCATGCGTGTATGCGGTGAAAGCTACAGCTGCCATGGCTGGCCGAGAGCATTCACATGTAAAACTAACACAGTGTACCTGTCCCTCAACCCTAAACCCAGACTGCTGGCGGGCTCTCCAAAGAAGATCCAGGGTTGAGCGTTTAGGCTTTCAGGGTAAGATTACCTGCTAGTAGTACGTGGCACGAAATTAATGGGAGGGGGGGGTTCTCCAACGGGGCTGGGAAGGGGCTGGTGGAACTTGAGGGGCATCCCGAGGCGCATCCCAATTCCACGCGTCATAACTAAAAAACCCCAAACCCTCCACCTCTAAGCCTGCACTCCGTGGTACGCCATTTCAGGCTCGGCGCAAGTGGTTCCTGGGGTCAACGATCTCCTGGTTCTTTGGGGCCTTCGCCAGCCAGACAAGACCCCTGGACCATACCAGAACCGGTGAACCTTAATAAGAGGGTTTAGGGTTTATAAGGGGTTGGGGTTAAGGGTTTGGGGGATCAGAGATCAGGGTTTAGGATTCAGGGTTTAGGGATCCAAGAAATGGAGCATAGGCATTTGGTGGATCCTTTAGGGGGTCTGACCTGCAGTCAATGGAATGGGTCTAGTTGGAGGTTTCGGGTACTTGTAGCCTAGTTAGAAGTAAACATAACCAAATTACAAGCCCCCTGGGTCCCCTACTATGGTCATTACTACGGTTATAGAAGTAAGCATGGACCTCCTGCCACAGGGCTTGCAACAGTTTCCTATTTCAAGCGTACGGTCTGGAAAGATCTAGCATTTCCTGCTCTACACTGAGGCCCCAGAGATTGTTCAGGGTTCAGGGTGTAGCGTTGTGGCCTGCGCTTCTTCAAGCCCTCCTGGGGAACCAGCCGCAAGCATTCCGTGTTTTGGGAGTCACCAGGTGTTGAGTGCGTTGCTAGCTTTGAGGTCTAACACGTGTCCTGAGAAGAGGGTCCCTTCAATTCAATATGTCTACCAACGTAAGGTACAAGAAGGGCGCCTACTCTTCAGAACTACTTCTCATGCCTGCTACCACTGGCGCATCATCCCTTATGTTCCCATGTAAGTATATAGACCATGACTTTGCCCATATACCCCATATTCTATTTACTTACTGGGGACTAAACGTACCTGGCAGATCCCCCAAACCCTCCACCCTCAACCCTAAACCCTAAACGCCTAAATAGGACTTTCCATTTTTTCTAGGTTATCCCAATATATCCCCAATATATCCCCTAGATAACCCTTAGCCCTTCCAGACCCTCAAATTCTTAAGCCTTACCAACCCCTACTTGGAGGGTCATGGGGACCTAGTAAGTAGGTTAATAACCCCTATAATCGGGTTTAGGGTTTAAAGGGTAATGCGGAATTAGTAAGTAGGTTAATAACAAAAATAGGACGATCATATGGGTCATAGGGGTTATGAACCTATTTACTGAGTTCCCTTGACCCTCCAAGTAGGGTTTAGGGTGCAGGGCTAGGAACCAACCTATGTAGCGGGTTACTGCTCCTTAGAGCGTATCGCTTTACGGACTAGCTCCTAAGCTAGCTGATGGGTTTAGGTTACATAATTGGACCATCCCAACCCCCGCCCTGAAACCTATAGGAAGACCAGCAGGACGAATGCGGGCTTCTTCTAAAAATTGCGTAACTTTATCGGTGTTCCTGATAGTTGGGATTTATAGTATGTTGGAGTCCATATTGGGGTCGCCATTATTCCTGGAACCGCATTTCTCAGCAGTAGTTTGGGAGCCACAAGAAACCGTGATGAATGCGCCGGAACTGCAGCAAGGCAGAAGAAATGTATAAACCCTAAACCCTAAACCATCAACGTCTCCAAAGCTCAAGAAGCCTCAGGAAGCCTGTTGTACGCAAAGCCCAGCGGTCTCGGCCCATCCGCCGACGAATGCCTTCGTTCAAGCCGCTCTCTTCAACACCAGGAAAGCCCGTATTATAGGTCCCTGTTACAGTACGGCCTCGAATCTTTATTCAGGATACCCAAAAAAAATCATGATTTTGACAACCCCAAGAAATTCCGCCTTACATTCCCTAGAAGCCCTTATGTAAACCCAGCAGTTTGCATCTTCTCTTCCATGCTCTTTTCCATGTGATGCTGTAGCAGACTTAGCAGGTATGGTACTCGTAACAGACTCCCCAGACGGTAATTCAGCATGCTGTCCATCAACCATACAAAGCCTTGACTCCAGGACCTATAAACCCCCAACCCTATAAACCCTATGAGCGCCAAACCCTGAAGTCTTAAACTGTGAGTTTGGGGTTTCAGGGATTGCTTTCTTCAACTTCTATACTTCGAGTCACAACTTTCATGAGACATATTTATCATCAGCCAAGTTATAGACCCCCCCACCTCCACTCCCGACCCTGAGATTTTAAAAGATCGCTCAAACTTCTGGGTAATGCGCAATTGTTCATTGTGGTGCCCCTGAATTCGCAGCTCTGTAAAGCCTTTTCGGCTTTTATTACATCTAGGTGCTTGAGGAAATATGATGAGACTTAGATACTTAGATGTTAGTATAAGGTTTTGTTTTTTAGCAGGGAAAGGTATTAGCCTCAAAAAAAAGACACGTTCAAGTGCTTTTCCGACCGTGATCAGGGGGGTCGAGAACTGTGTACACACCCTCTTGAAACTGCTTTTGCAGGATGTGGGGGTTCCAAGATCGCTGGCAAGTCTACTATCCTCTTAAGGAACCCCTCCCCTAAGGACATCCCAACCCACTAAAGTCTCTACTACGGAATGTCCTTAAATCCTAAGGCCCAAATGGGGGAGTCTCTCCTTGAGGGGAGGCGGGGTAATATAGGGGCCTAAATAATTGTTCCATATTCCTTTTAAAATCATGGTCTATTGTACTTCAAATGGACTTCACAATGATATGGTAATTATTTCGCCCCTGTAGTAATCACTTTTCTCGTCGAGGGCTCGGAGTGGAGTGAATCGTTTGGGCATTCACACTCGAGGGGCACACAGCGATAAGAAGGGGAGGGGTAGGGTGAGGGTAGTAATGCGGAGGATACTAAAACTCCTACATGAAGCTAAGTGCCGTATTTCTTGGGAAATGTGGTATTATCGAGTATACTAGGGTCATGCGGATTTTTTGTTTTCAATCTCACAAAGCTCCAGTCCAATGTATAGCTTAGGGATCCCTACAAGCTCGAGATACACCCGTGGAAGCCTTATGCACTCCCCGCCTCCCCCTCCCCCTCCAAAAAAAGTCCACCACCAACCACTGATGCTGAAAGATTCCCAACATATTTTGATATACCACATTGGGAATATTTACCATAAGGCGGGCAAGCGAGTGGTTTTAATCTTAGGGCAGGGATCAAGCCACAAACGATTTGTGGCCCAAAACATTTTTTTTATCTTGCAACAAAAATTCCAACTCCTCTATTCCCCGTAGAGTGCCATGAGATATTAGGGGAACAGTCGCTGTTCGGGGCTTGGCAGGTTGCACTATTCGGGGGCGGCGTGGGGAGGTGACTACAACCTGCGACTGGGTTTTGAGCTTAAGCCGTAACTTAAGCCCTAAACCCGAAGCCCTAAAGCTCGGACTTGGCACCATCAACCTCAAACCCTGAATCTTAAACCCGAAACCAAGCACTAAATCTCAAACCCCAACCCACAATGTCCAAAGTAACGATTATATAACTCAAACCTGACTATATACCAGCTCCTAGTATAGAGTCCCTAAATCATACTATATGATAGCTTCCAAAAAATGGGAGTCCCTGTTTTTTTATTTTCCCCAATGACTGATGATCTTGGTTATACGGAGCTCCAAAACAGGAACGCTAATTTTCTGATATACCGGCCTAGATATCTGGGATTTTTTTGTGGAATGTAGTGTAATCCTTGTTTTGTGGAGCCCCCCCCCCTCCGCCCAAATAGAAAGGCAACAGAACTTCCAGAAATCACCATACAGCTGCTCAAGATACACCCTACTTGGAGGGTCATGGGAACTTAGTAAGTAGGTTAATAATCAGGAGAACTAGGGTTCTTACATGGGGGATGGGGGTTGTTAACCCACTTACTATGTCCCCCCAACCCTCCAACCTTGGACCCTGAACCCTATACCTTAGGAGGACCCCCCACCCTGTAATAGTGGTAGAATAGGAATATACGAGGACCCTAATATAATCCTTATTATCCATTATAGTCACTATTACTGGGTGGGGGGTCCACCTAACCTATACTATGTCCCCCTGACCCTCCAAGTAGACCCTAAACTGCAAATTATGGTGGGAAATTGTATCCCAGGTCTGCAGAGATTTCGTCTGTCGTCAAGGTGGCCTTGTAGACGATTTGAGGAGTAGGGTTAGAGATCAGGGATTAGGGTTTAGGGGGGTTTGGGGATTAGGGTTTGGGCTTAGGGATTGAGGGTTCTTGGTATAAGCAGAAGGATCTAGGTCTGAGGGCTTAGGGTTTAAAACCAGGGTCGTTGCTGGTCATGATTTTTCAGAGTGTATTGTGCCGCAACCCAATATCACATTAATCATCACAAGGTTTCAATAGCTACGCAAAATACGATTAGCACAAACCCTAAGCCCTCAACCGTAAACCCTAAAACCCTAAAACCCTGAACCAGACAACACTTCGGGGCAATGCCAAGAAGGACCCTCTGAAGCCCAGCTGTGTCAAGCGTTTAGGGTTGAGGTTTTAGGGTTTTGGATTTTGGGAAATCGGAGATTTGGAAAAATGACTCTGATTCTCATACCAATACACTATATGACCGTGTATAACTCTGTCAAAGCCCCTTTTAATTAACTCCATATAGCCATCATATATCCGTGGAAGCCTTTAAAGCCCAACACCCTGCTCCGCCCAGAACATAGGTGCGATGTGCAGCAGCGCGCTGGCGGCTCCGAGCCAAGCCATCAGCTGCAACAGGCCCGGGTTTAGGGTTTAGGGAGCTCAGTACGGTATGTAGAATCACGGTTTATATGGGCTAGTCTCAAAGTTATAGGCCGCTCCTGTTTCAAGATGAAAGTACGTACCTAATGTCAGGCCTTTTTCCTAGACATGGGGAATTCATGGACACCTGTTTTTTCCTAGACATGGGGAAATTGTTGGACATGAGAGGTTCATGGGGCTCAGGAAGGGAGAACGAATCAATTGAAAAACCGAATGGGCAAAAAGAATGGAAACTGGTTCAATGCGCTGGTTATAGGAGCCTGGATAATTGCCTTTACTACCCAATGATGGAGCCTCAAATTGGAAAGAAAGTCGACACCGGGATTATTTAGGGCATGTAATGTAGAAAAAAATGATGCCGGTAGTATTTTCCGTACAGCTACAACATCTACTGGAAGATAGCAGAATAGACGCCAAGAGCCTTTTCTAAGGACTCGAGCCCCAACCTTGGTTTTCTTTCAATGGGGTAGAGTTCAGGGTTTAGGGATTAGTAGGCACACAGGATTTTGGATCTTGGGGTCTTGGGTTGGGGGGTTTAGCTTTTTCGGAGCAGGGTTTTGAGTCTCATGCTTTAGGGTTCAGGGGCTGAGCAGATTTTTGGCACAGGGTCTTATTGTCCATGATGTAGGGTAAGATTATATCCGCCTCTTGTTTGTAGGATCTTGACAAGGAGCTTAACTTTACTTGTGCTTAGCGGCAGTGAGGTTTCAAGGGTTTCTAAAGCTGGGGAGCCATTGCAAACCCTTTGGATGTGTGAGGGTTTAGGGTGGATTTAGGGAGTGTATGCGGGTTTGCAGGATCCGGACAAAGAATTGTGCCCCACAGCCTTAGATTATGCACGAACATCAATTTTGTACAGGAGCTGTTCCCACCAAATACACCGCTCCAAATCAGCGGTTCTTGGACTTTAAGATATGTAGGGGCCATATTGGAGTTATACCCAATCATGGAGAATCAACTGAAAAGAAAATGGGAGATGACATGAACATTAGGGAATGCATATATATATATATACACATATATAGGGGTTATGTTGGGGTTATGTAAGAACCATAAAGGGACCTGAAAAGAGATACTCCCAGCACTGTTCCAGCATTGTTCAAAGCCTTGCAAAAGAATGTCAATAAATTGCGAACTTCCCTGAACTGTTAACCTGTGGAATTCCAGTCAGGAGAAGGGCATAACATTGGCATATGTGTCTCTCCTAGCACTCTAAGCACGAGGAGGTCTAGGTTACAATGAGAGGCTCCCTGGATATAAATTGGATCATAAAAGGGATGCGCAGAGTAAAGTAGAGTATAGTATCGGCACCCTGCAAGGAGTACGCAAGGACTACATTGAAGGTTCGGGTAGAGTCTGAAGGTGTACTGTAGAAAATGTGTGTGCAAACTTTTGGGGTTCGCGGTGAGGCTGTTTTGAGCATCTGCAGGGTTGTGCAAAGATGTGATAAGGACAAGGCTTATCGACCTCATCTGGATGTTAGTTTTCGATTGGTTTTTCGAGAAAGACGTAAAAATGGCGTCACTAAGCGAAAACTCTGAGCCGAAGAGCCCCAAAGCCCAGCAACTTTTTGCAACCGAGGCTCTGAGGAGGAAACTGAAGAGGCAGAAAAGCCTGCGGCAGGAGCGGACAAAACCCTAAACCCTAAACCCTAAGGTTTAGGGTTTAGGGCCTAAACCCCAAATCCCTAACCCTCAACGACGTTGGGAAAGTCCGCGGGGCTGAACAAAAACAACTCGTTGGGACTTGGGGCTTGGGTTGGCAGATGTCAGGGTGTTTAGGGTTATAGCCACCCGTGAGTAGATAGAATTTGGGGTTTATCGGGATCTTATTGTAACGTACCCCAAGCCATATTCTATCTACTTAAGGCGGACTATAGGGTTTAGGGTTAGGCTTTAGGGTTGGAGATTCGAGACTTTGGCATCACAGGGCTCGGGGTTTGTTGGGATCCAGGGATAGGGATGCAGGTGCTTCGGGTTTTGCATATTTAGGTTTTACCCTAAGGGTCCAAGTACACAATAATTAGGTACTTGGGTTTGGGGTAATAGTAATTCTAGTACAGGTTTTGGGTCAGTATATCATTATTGGGTACTTGGACACTTTGGGTTATGCTTTGGATTTGAGGATTTGGGGATCTTCTGTGGAGTTTTTGTAAGGGTCCAGGTACCCAAATATCAGAGATTTAGGTACCCTAAAGTCTCAGATCTAGGTACTTGGACCAAACCTCGCACATGCTCCAAACACGCCCACTATCCTATCCTACAGCTACATGCGCACAATGGCTTACTAGGCGGTTGTAAATCACTGTCAGCCTCCTGGTCCTCGATTCCATGTAGAACCCTAAGGGTCCAAGGACTCAAATAACAGGGTTTTAGAGCCCAAATACCATTAATATTATTGTATCTGGGCCCTAAAACCCTATTGTTTGGGTCCTTGGACCCTTAGGGGAATAATGGTACCGGATGCCATAAACAGACCTCAACATGATATTGATACTCATTAAAGGCCCGTACAGAACGAGAACAATGAAATTGAATTTGCAACGCACTCCAGACCCTAAACCTAAGAGTCCAGGTACCCAGTAATTAGGTACCTGGGTTTGGGGTAATAGCAATTACAGTACAGGTTTTGTGTAAGTATATGATTATTGGGTACTTGGACCCTTTGGGTAAGACCTAGATCCTGGAAAAAGGAGCTTCAGAAGGCTGAGTCCAAGAGCAACGCCGCTACTTCCGAGCCCATCGACGTGCAAGTGCGCCTTGACATTCCCTTTATGGGGTTTAGGGGTTTAGGGTTTAGGGGTTTAGGGGTTAGGGGTTTAGGGGTTTAGGGGTTTAGGGTTTAGGGTACGCTAAGACAATGGTCTAATCCTCTCCCCCTAAGACTAAACCCCGCCCCACCCCTGCTAATGCTAAATACTCCCAATATACTATACTATAATGCTATGTACTTCAGCGGGAAGTATTTGATATGAAGGGGGGTGGGGGAGCTTATTGTTACGGTGAGAGGATTACTCGTTCATGACCCAGGGTCCCATGAGGTTACCAAGCTTGCTCGGAGTGCGGCTGGATGGAATCCTGCATCAGCTAACGTACCCTAGACCCTGATTATCAAGTTCAGTCACATTATGAGGGTCCTGAGTGATGCAAAAACGCGTCCATCCACCATGTAACCTTGATTTGCAGATGCCCGCAGAGGTCACATCAAATGGCAGCACCTTATACGATTCCAAGTCTTTAAATCCTGAACCCCGACCCTGTAGGACCGCAACTCCTTAAAATTTGAACCCAAACCCTCGAGACCCTACACCCTAAACCCTAGCGTACCCTAAACTGAAGACTCGATGGGGGCTGGAGGATTCAGGACCCAGCCGCTTTCAAGCTCGGACCCCCTTTGGCCGATTGTAGTTTGGGGCTTAGATACGTAATCAAAATGAGGTTTTGGAGTACATGTTCACCATGGTTCTCCAAGCGTTGTTGGGGAATAATAACAAGACTAACAACCAATTATTCGAGTTCCCGTCACACGGCCTGAAAGTCCACATTGTTTTTGAAAAAGGCTATGTCTAGGTGTATGGAGAGTACTTTTACCCGCGGATACCTAATATTAATATTCCATGTGCCACACCTGAAATCCTGAACCATAAACCCTCCAAACGGCGTAGGCGGAGGACACCATCGGACACTTATCCAAATCAACTGAGCAAGCAAGGAAAAGGCCAGGCGTCAACGACAAGGAGCTCCTGCTGTCCCGCCACTTGCCACCAAACCCACATGGTCCACGTACCCAAGAATTAGGTTCCGTTTAAAGCGAATATATAGAGGGTATATACGGGTATATAGGGTTTAGGGTATTTGGGGTTTAGGGTATTTCGGGTGTAGAGTCCATGTACCCAATAATTAGGCACCTGGGTGTTGGGTGATAATGATTGTAGTATTGATTGGTTTTGGGTAAGTATGATTATTAGGTACTCGTACCCTTTGGGGAATATTCCCGAAGGACGGGGCTTTATGCCTATAGCTCCGTAGTCCTACTTGCTTTTAAATTACTCATACCCCAATAATGGAGAATCAAATGGAAAAGATAACGGAAAACAAAAGGGAAACTGGGTTTATGCAATTAGGATCATACAGGGATCCACGTATACAAACAATACCTACATTGGGCCCTAAAGTGTATAGATAGTACCTACATTGGTCTATTTGGATCCTTAGGATTAGGTATACGATTGCTACTATTTCCGCTGTTGCACGGTTTATCTCACTTCCCTGCTGGCTGCTTAGGAGACATGGTCCCAGACTCGATCCTGGAGAAGTGAACCTCTACCTGCAGGTGTGAGGTGCCTATAACTTACTTGTTATGCTCATATTATGGGGTTGTTGTAAAGGTCCTTATAAAGAAGGGACCATTGGGAATACAGTTTCTTAAAAGAGGATCCTAACCAAACAGGAAACCTACACTATGGCCATTTTGGGGACAGGTATTTTGAACAACCACCATATGAGCTGTAGTCTAAACTCCTTAAAGGGGGGGTTTATAGGGGATTGTATAGGGGGCTACTATAGGGGTTACTAAGGGGGATACTACTAGGAGTTTAGACTATGGCTTATATAATAGCCAGCTATAAAAGCTTAACTTGCAGCCTACTTACCTGTACAAATAACCCAGCTATAAGCCCCTCAAGTCCGCTGATCGGGTGATGTGGGTCATAAGTACAGTTCTGAGTGGATTACTCTCTTGCCCGGCTTCTTGTTACTTCCTGTGTTTCAGGTGTAGGGTGGGTGATGCAAACCCTCATCAATGGAGGAATAGTCGGCATCCCTATGTTCCATATACTAATTCTAGTTATCCCCGTTATTAACTTACTAACTAAGCCACCATGACCCTAAATCCTAAACCCTAACCTACTTACTAAGTCCCCATGAGCCTCCAAGTAGGCTGTGGGGATTCAAGCCTCGAGCACCAACCGCAGCCAATGGGGACTTTCTCGAAGTTGCCTACATTTATATGGGGTTTTATAGGGGCTTGAAAATTGGATATATGTGTGGTTGAAAGGTACTTTGATTTTGAGAAAGTCCCCAAAACCACCGACGACCGGAAACCTGCCGTTGCAGGGTTCCGAGAAAAGGCCACGCCAAACTAGATTCCAGAGCAAGGGGGGAAGCGTGCAGGGGTTTAGGGATCAGGATTCAGGGTCTAGACCCAGCATCATGGTGTTTTGTGTTGCAAGGCCGTAAGGGCCGAACTGCTGCAGCTCACTGGCCGCAAGGGTTTGAAAGGTCCACGTTCGGTGGACCCCCCATCCAGTAATAGCCAAAGGGATTCTGGTGATTGTCTTTGGGTCCTCTTATCTTCCTAAAATTATACCACTATTGCGGGGTGGGGGGTCCACATAAGGGACATGGTATTGAAGAAGCCAACGGAACGATGGAGTTTCCAGGACTGCTTAGAAGCAGTTCGGATTACAAAAAGGCCCCGGGTACAACTCAGGAACCTAAAGGAAGGTTAAAACAGTTCTATATGTGTAACAACCCGAAGGTGTAGTTAGGTCAGCACGAGCCTCGCAAACCTTCAATCTTTTGGTGCCCTACCCCACGCGCATGGGCTACGACTAGCACAGGCGTTTCTTCTGCCTGCATCTAGCCAGGTTCCATACCTGCCTACAGCATTTTCAATCTTCAGCTTGGAGGAGACAAACTTGACAAATCAACTTGTGGGTAGTTCTCAAAATTATGGGCCCCTCTCGGTTATAGGTTATCTTACGGCACCTAATATCGAGGGGTACCAAAATGGGACCCTAATTTTGTCAACTCTCCTTGTGTTGCAGAACCAGAACGAATGCCATGAGTCCTTTCAGAAACAAAACGTGGAGCTAGTGTTCAGAAGTGCGCTGACTGATGTTATAGGTACCAGTATAGAATATGGTACTAGGCTCCGTGTATCACTATTGCATCGACAATGTCTATACTCAGGGGACCCATGTATCCAATAGCTTCGTGCTGGGGGTGTGGACAACTTAGTAAGAACAGCTTTTGGGGACTCTAGGATTCAATCCAAGGGTTGTTTTCACGGGGTGCTTTGCTTCTAGTACCTCTGCCAATGTGTATCTGGGGGATTGCTTGTCGACATGTCTGGGACCGTCGGCATTTCATCACGCCAGACTGTGCTTTTGCCCCCAACCCAATCCACTTTAGGGTTTCCCTCAACCCTAAACCCAACCACTTTAGGGTTTAGGGTTTGAGGTATCTTCAGCCAGCACTAAGTATTTGAGCAAGCCATTGCCACGAGCAGCGCGGTCAACATGACTGACGCGCCCGTGACTGGCATTAGTGCCTTGCCTGGCTTTTTGCAGGGTTCCTGCAGCCGTAGTAAGCCTCTTCCCTAACGATACATCTCCGAGCCCCCTAATTGCAAACAGTCCCACTATGAGACAGTCTACAGTACCACAGTGTATGCTAAAGTAGCACCATAATTCCCAAACAATAAGGTACGTAGTCCTAAACCCCATACCCCTATACCTTAAACCCTAAACCCCTAAACCCTAAACGCTTAGGGCCAGACAGGATTTCTAGTCTCCATCGTACAGGAGTGTGTTCAGAGCCAGGTGGTGTCTCGGCTCTTAGTCCTACAGACTAGGGTACCTTTAAAGGGGCATATAGGGGTTATGTAGGGTTTAGGGTTTAGTGGATATATTGGGATAATGGAAAAGGAAATGATAACTATTACTTAGGGTTTTGAGGTTTCAGGGGTTTAGGGTTTAGGGGTTTAAGTGGTCACCGCGGCAAACTTGGCCAGTCCCGACCACACCCCGTGTTGAGATTTAGAAGTTCAGGGTTGCAGGGTAAAGGGTTTCAGGGTAAAGGGTCTGGGGGGGTTGATGCAGAAAATGGTCCCACAATGTTCGTATTTGTGGTTTTGGAGGCCTTCTACACACGCCACATTCACAGATTAAGTTCTTAGCCCTCGGGCAGTCGAGACCCTTCAAAGCTCTTCCGGAAATTCTTTTCCGGAAGTGCGTGGTATTGCCGGTTATGCAAGCCGAAATCCTGCATGACCGCCCCTATGCTGAAGCACCATATTCCTAGCTCAGGGGTAAGAAAGTTGTGCAACATGTTGTCCATTCACCGTAAGTCTACGACTAACGGCGACCTTGCAGTGATGTCGCTGGTGTTAGTGCCTCCCTGAGTACTTGCATGCAGATGTTATAGGCAAATATAGGGTGTTGGGTGTTGTAGGGATATGCACGGGCCTTACAACAATAAGGAGCTACATAACAACACTAGCAGCATCATGATAGCAAAGCCAGTTCTGTCATTGATAACTGCGAGGCTATAGAGCTGAACCCTGAACTTGCCGTTGACGTAGTCACCCCTACGTCAAGGCACCCGAAGTGGCCTTGTGTTCTGTTTCGGGTTCCATTTTCTTTTCCATTATCCCTATAGAAACCCCTAGATATATACACCCTATTATACTATACTAGTTTCCATGTTCGTCCCCATTATCCCTATATAACTTTATGGAGTAAATTGCAGCCCTTAGGTCCTAAATCAAATACTGTCCTAACGTTTTCGCCTGAGGTGAAAACCCTTTTGAGCCCCTCTTCGGCAACTGCAACGTGAGCGCCGAAGGCCAGATAGCAAAGTCATCACCAAAGAGCGTAATGCTTTGATTCTGGGAGTTTGGGCTCCAGGTTTGGGACGCAATAATGGAGGACCAAAAAGCAAAATGTGGACAATGAAATGTAAGCAACTGTAGGTGTAGTGTCAACTCCAACGATCATTTCATTAATCTCCCTGGAGTTCCGAGCGGATCAATCACCAAACAAGGGTATGAATGGAGAGCATTATTGTGTTGTGCGTGCATCAGCCATGCAGGTCATAACATTGTGGGTGAGGTGATCGATGCGCTTTTTTTGGTAAGCATATAATTGGTCATGTTGGCTCGTTCGGCCCCACATCGGACGAACCCTAAACCCTAATCTAGTCATCCATCCTCCTGCTGCGTGCGGATTTGGACATGGCTTGGCAATCCAAACCCTAGGGCTCCAAGTCCAGAAATATCACCAGCTTACATCCTGAAGTCCTAAACCCTAAAGTCTTAACCATAAATCCTAAGTCTGCACGTGCTTGAGACATTCTGATATCCAGTTGCACCTTGAAGCTACAACTATTGTCTACAGCTTCAAAATCGTTTTTTTGGGTAAGTAGAATGAGGGTCTTTCGGCCACCACCTTTTGCTCTGCCTTTAACGTGGTCTTTGACCTTACTCTGGCCCAACGAAATTCGTTCAATCCAGGAGGGGTTCATGAATTAGGGAGCTGGGCTTAGGGGAAGGGGGATATAGGGGTAATATAGGGGAAAAACAGGGATGATGGAAAAGAAAATGGAAACGAGAATTTAGGGCTTAGGGTCTAGGAGTTGAAGCTAAGAGCTTGGATCGAAATTTTGAAAGGCCCTCTGACCCTAAACCTTGAGCCCCCTGCCAGCTAGGTCCGCGCGCGGAGGGGACATATCTTTTTGTATTGCCTAGGGAACCCTACTTGGAGGGTCATAGGGACTTAGCAAGTAGGTTAATAATTAGGATTACTAGGGTTCTTATATTGGTAACAGGGTTTATTAACCTACTTACTAAGTCCCCCTGACCTTCCAAGTAACGATCTCTGTACCCAAATATTGGGGCTTCAGTTTCCCAAAAGCTTCATGATTTTGGTACTTGGACCCTCGGGGTTAGAAAGTACCAGGGATACGTGTTTAGGTTGTTGACAAACCCTAAACCCTAAACCCTAAACCCCCTAAACCCTAAACCCTAAACCCATCGGGCTGAGGGCTCCCTCTCAAAACTTGAAACCTAAGCCCTCCAGCCAAAACCAACATCCCCCTAGGCGCAGTCGCATGACTTCCCAACGCTTGCACACCAAACCCTATGGTCCCCCTGAATCAGATAGAATATGGCTTTGGGTAGATTGCAGTAAGATCCCCATAAACCCCATATTTTATCTGCTTGAGGGGAGGTAGAACCTTCAAACCAGTAGCCATTTCAAGGACTGACAAATGGTGCCGAACAGCTGGCCAGAGTCCCATCTGTCAGGCATTATTGTTTAGGGTTTAGGGTTTAGGGTTTAGGGTTCAGGGATATTGGGGTTATATTGGGGTTATATTGGGATGATGGAAAATAAAATGGAAACGATTATGTATAGGAGCCTATATAGGGTTCCTCTTATAGGGATTATAGGGTATATATTGGGGTTATATGGAGATAATGGAAAAGAAAATGGAAACTACTGATTCGGGCTTAGGGTCTGGGTTGACGCATAATTCACAAACCCCCTCCTTTTAAGGGCCTTAATATTAGGATCCCGATCCCTTTTATCATGATGACTACTAAGGTGAGGAGTTTATTCATCAGGGGTCTACATTACTCCTGATGCAGGAAATCTTGCACCACGTACCTAGACCCTCCTTCCATCCTCTAGGATATCCTAAGCACGCACTATTCAAACCATATGCCTCGATTTGAAGGTACCAGCAGGCTCTTGGTAGGGCCCCAGACAGGTGTAATTCCAGGCATCCGAAGATGGTTTCCATCACCAGCATTTGATGAACTAGAGAGTTTTTTTTACATAAGCCGTATTTGCTGTAATGCTTATGACTAAAAGTATCTTTGCTAGGTTTTGTGGCAGGTTTAGAGTACGCTTGGGGCACGGCCTTGGGCAAGAGATCTAGGTTTAGGGTTGAGGTTTGTAGGGGCTGCGGCCTACGCTAGGGGGGTTAGTGCGAGCAGGTTCAGAGATACAGGTTTGCCGGAAGTGTCCCAATCATTGAGAAGCCGAAGGAATAAGCACTACCGTAAAGATCCCGAAGCATGTGACGAGCGTATATTGGACCCTGAACCCCAAACCCTAAGAATCCCTTCGCGCGAAACCTTGATCATTTCTCATGCAAATGGGAACAGCTTTCAAGTTTTCCAGGTGTTGGCCTGCGGACATTCAAGATCCCAAACCCCGATTAATTTGCAAAGATTCTCAGGTTTTAGGGCATAGGATTTTTTCTGGGACGTAAGAAACCCCAACCCATGAAATTAGGCCCAGTCATATGACATTCATAGGGTTCTTCATAGTTGTCGAGTTCTTATTCTAGGGGTTGAGGTAACTCACAATCCACGATTATCTGAACTCAGGTAGGGAAGAGCCAACGTACGGCCAGGTAGTATCCTCTAGTCTCAGGTAGTTACTTGAATAGACTGCAGTAGTGTGTCGGAATCAGTCTACCTAATTCTGGACCAACAAAAGCTGTACAGCACCTAAACTGCCGAGTTCCAATCTGTAAAGGCCTAGCCCTAGACCCCAATCCCTAAATCCTAAACCCTGAATATTAAACCCTGGTAAATGCTGAACCCTAAACCAAAAAACCCTAAACCCTAAACTCCAAACCCTGAACCCTTAAACCCTAAATGTGAAACCCAAAGATTCTATTGGGACGCTGCACCCTAGATCTGAAACTCTCAGCCCTAAACCTCAATGAGGCCTTCCAAAGCCTCAATGTAGAACGCAGTATAGCATAAGCCGAACTTCCGTCCAAAGTCTGGGGGCCCACCCTCATTCTCCGAATTCCTCAACCTTCTAAACCTCTTCATAAACTCAGTTTCCATTTCGGCTTTTCCAAGTGGTTCCCCATTCTTGAGATAACTTCCTTAATCCCAGAACCTTAAATAGTAGTTCCGTTGCGTTATATGACCCCTATATAACCCCTTATATATTCCCTAAACCCTACACCCTAAAACCCTGCAGCCCTGGCATAAGGTGCTTGCATCAGTGGGCACTGCGATTCTGGTCCTTGTGTTTGCGAACCTACTGCACCGTTCCTGAGCGTCCAGATTCCCTAAAGCCCCTACATAAAGCCTAAACACTAAAGCCTAAACCCTAAATCCTTAAACCCTAAACCCTATAATTCCTCAACCCTATACCCTAAAGCCTAATCCCTAAATCCTAACCCCGAAACCCTGTAATCCCTCAACCCTATACCCTAAAGCCTAATCCCTAAATCCTAACCCCGAAACCCTATAATCCCTCAACCCTATACCCCAAAGCCTAATCCTTAAACCCAAACCCCCAAACCCTGGGATCTCTCAACCCTAAACCCTAAAGCCTAGACCCTACACCCTGCTGCACCATTCCTGAACGCACAAATTCAAGGTTTTAGCCTTGAGGCTTGGTCTGGGTTTAGGGATGAGGATTGGGGGTTTAGGGTAAGGGTTGAGGGATCTGGGTTTAGGGGCTAGGATGTAGGCATTTCAGGGATTACGGTTTAGGGATTAGGGTTTCGGGTTTTGGATGGGTGCGGGTTGCAGGGTTCTTGTGGTAGAAGGATCTTTGAACTTTGAACTGTATCCGAGTCATACTTGCACAAGGGGGAAGTCGGCCAAGAGGTCGAGTCTTGAACTTTTAAAGCTTCTGACCCATGACATTCATGGCGGCATGCTGTCAAGAATGTATTTTTCCCTGGAAGGTGGAGACCTGGGACCATATGAGCTATAGTCTA
>CAJNIZ010011314.1:41713-73959 GCA_905231905.1 Symbiodinium pilosum | reverse complement strand
GACTACTATAGGGTATATTAAGGGGCATACTAGGAGTTTAGACTATGGCTCATATAGGATCCCCGACGCAGAGGAACTCCCAGCTAGGGTATAGGGCACTGAAGGTAGGGTTTAGGGGTTAGGGGTTTAGGGGTTTAGGGGTTTAGGGGTTTAGGGTTTAGGGTTTAGGGTAGTGCAAGGCTTCCACCATCCAGGCAGCTACAGTTAGACCTGCGAGTCCCTTTATCCGTTTCTTCCTACCTGCACAGTCCAGTAGTCCATTCCTGGCGCCTTTGCAGCATCCCATTTTTGTTGGTTCCCGCAGGGCTCTCCACTTAGAAAACTCGTCCAATGATCCGGCTTAAGGTTTAGGATTTTGGGCTTGGGTGTTGTAATCCAATCCCTCTGAACCTGATACTGCAGGCGTTCAGGGTGTAGGGTTTAGGGACATTCATGTAGGGTTTGTATAAAGGTCCCTCTTTGGGATTACGTGGCGCTGATGTTGAGAAACTCCCAAAACACGAGGGGCGCTTTCATTTGCTCGTCACTGTGTTATCCAGAAGTTTACCGCAGAAGGTGTCATATTATTCGGTTTCCTCAAAAGAAGACCTGAGTGTCCAAGTCCGAAAGCCTAAACCCAAGTATCTAACAACAAGGTGCCAAAGTGATTTGATGAATTGGCTGTAGGTTAGGTGTCAGGAGAGTATATGCCATGTATGGGTTATTCATTCTGTGATAGTTGTTTAATATATAACACCCATAATACTGCGGCTATTGCAGACTGTTCTGGCGTGGGGGGATACTTGCCAAAAAAGCCGACTGCTCGCAGCGTCTTCCACGAGGCAGTAAGTTGGGTGCGTTCACAGAAACCTTAGGCAAGACAATAGTCCATATGGGACTTTCCAAAAAAAGGGGGTCCTCCTGATAGCCCCGCCCCAAACAGGGACCCCCCAATCTTTTCACAGCCCTACTTGAGCATCGTGCATTGCGGCTCAATCCATAAGGCTGCGCCATAGGAGCCAATTGAGTAGTCTTTTCCTCTTGGTTCTTGGTAGGGAATAAGGGATATAGTCCCCACAGAACCCCAATATGATGTAACCAGATTTCCTTCTCTCCCACTGAGAACAAGCAAGTTCCTATTTGAGCTAGGGACCCTGTTTAGGGTTTAGGGTTTAGGGTTCAATGCAATCGAATTGTGCCTTCTTCTTAGTTGTAGTATTCATAATCTTACTGGGTTCAACAAAATCTACACCGAGCTGCGCATATGTAATAAGGAGGTTTTAGTTACAGTAACCCAACCCCTATAATAAGGACCTTAGAACTATCATCTCCGATAATCGTGTCCCACATGTTGGGTTGGGGGTACCAATACCCTAAACCCTTAAACACAAACCCCCAAACCCGTAATTCTTGCCCCGAAGCCCCACACCCTGAAACCTTAAACAGTAGCTTCTATTTTCTTTGCCATTATCCCTATAGAATGCTTCTATTCTCTATTTTACTATATCACCCAACCCTAAACCCTAAACGCTAATCCCTAAACCCTAAACCCCAAACCCCTTATTGATGTGGTGCTCAGGCTGCAAGATCACGTTCCTTCCTGCACCTTGGGCATCTTTGTTGGTTGGGTTATATAGGGCTACCACTAGTTACTACAGGGTTATATAGGAGTTATATAGGGATAATGGAAAAGAACATGGAAACTACTGTTTGGGGTTTAGGGTTCTGAAGGTCACGCCAAAAAAAGTGTGAATACAGTACGCATGTCCTCATGATGATGCGGCCCCAATGTTTAGGGTACTCCACAAGGGGACCAGCAGTTTGACAAATTAGCATGTAGATACGGATACGGCCCCAATATTTAGGGTACCCAGCAACGGGACCATCAGTTTGACACCCCACCATGTAGATACGTGTGTAGAGGAATGTGTAGACATCTTTGCAAGCATGGCGTTCGGATGGGAGTTCAAATCTCGATATGATACACGAACGTACCGATCTTTCGGACTTGTTGTTAGACTTCGCTTCTGGTTAGTACCCCGAAGAGATCCTTATATATTAATATAGGGATACTGATCTAAACCATTATTTCTAATATAGCAACCTTACAGTTTACCATATATAGTCCCCCTTAAGTAGATATGATATGGCGTTGGGTATATTAGAATAACATCACCCTATACCCCATATTCTATCTACTTAAGGGGACTATCGATACTTAGGATCCTGCGGGGTATAAGATCATACATGCAAAGCCCGCCCGGTTTTGGTTGCAGGCGTTCGGGTTCAGAAGGCATGCTGCTGGGAAGCCCATTCAGGGCACGAGACTCCGTAGGCCTTCTTGACAGTATAGGCAACCCCGAGGGTCCATATATATAACTATTAGGGAATTAGGCCCCAAAATACCATACTATAGAGGGAATTATGGGTCCCAATTCCCTAATGGTTGTACATATGGACAGGGCAAGCAACTACTCTGACTTACGGAGTGCTCCTCAAATTCACGAAGCCCTAACAAACTTGAAAGGCAGGTTTTGAGCAAAGTCTTGAGTTCCTTTCAGGGCAAGCTGGAGCCAGCTTTTAAAGTGAGCCTTGTTCAAATGTAGGGGCAATCGTGGTCTGTAGGGGTGATATGGATTTTCGATTGTAGGGTTCAGTTGCTAGATCTTGAGGCTATGCTTAACAGAATGGTCCCCTTCTTGGAAGTCTTGGCTAGCAAGCGCCTATGTCCTACGGTCGTAATATCTCTGCTGTCCCCCTCCAGTAGCAACTTCACGAGTGGTATAGGTTAGGAGGGCCCCCCCCCCACCCTGTAATAGGTAAAATTGGAATGCAAGAGGACCCTAGCATAATGCTTATTACCCCTAATAGTCACTATTGCTGGGAGGGGTGTCCACTGGTTATATATAGCCCTGAATAGGACCCCTAATATAGACTGTTACTGGGTGGGGGCAGTACCCAAGGTATATGGCATATCCTGAATGTTGCAGGATTGGACTTGGGACAGCCTTCAGCTTGCCTCCTACAGCGCCACTCTGAGTCGTAAACTCCCTGAAGCCCGGCATTAAGCTACCAAGCGAGGGTGTAGCTTGATCCCCTAACCCCTAAACCCTAAACCCTAAATCAACTCCGAAAACGCTGCAACCAAAAACTCAACTCCAAACCCCAAGCCATGATTTGTCATACTCCTCAAGCTCTAAACGTGCCAAATCCTAATCCCTATAACCCCCTATAACCCTACAACCCTAAACCCCAAACCCCGCTAAACTCGAAGCCAAAGATAAGGAGTCTCTGATCGCAGTTGGGTTTGGAGCTGTCTTGGGCTTTGCAGCCCGGCTTGCTTCAGGGGATCTGAGGTTTATGGGACAGTGTAGGGGCTAGGGTTTAGGGTTTAAGGGTTTAGGGTTAAGGGTTTTTTGGTTTAGGGTTTAGGATTCAAGGTTTGGGGTTTAAGGGTTTAGGGTTTAAGGGTGCAGGGTTTGGAGTTTAGGGTTTAGGGTTTAGGGTTTTTTGGTTTAGGGTTTAGGATTTAGGGTTTGGGGGTTTAGGGTTTAAGAGTTTAGGGTTTAAGGGTTCAGGGTTTGGATTTTAGGGTTTAGGGTTTAGCTGTAGGGTTTATATGGCCTTAAAGTAAGATAGTGAAAAGAAACCGGACATGGATCTTATGTAAGGGCCTGTAGAGACATTTACCAATACTGCCCTAGGTTACGTGTAAAATTATGGCACAGGCTACCTCCAACAGACCTCCATGTGATATTCACAAATATTCCAGCCGCTGCATTGAATTCGAGATATGACACACACCCGCCAGAAGTTCCCTTTGAATTCCCCAAGAGTCCAAGTACCTAATAATCAGATACTTACCTAAATCTTTAGTTTAACTTCTATAGCCCTAAACCCAAGTACCTAATTACTGGGTACTTGGACCCTAAACCCTAAACCCCCTAATTGTTGGGTACCTGGACCCTCTGAACCCTAAACCCTAAACCCTAAACGGCGTTTTTAGAGGGTCCATCCCATTTGGGGGCCTCTTGGCATCTTTCAGGCTTGCCCTTTTCTTTGGCGTTATATAGGGGTTATATAGGCATAATGGAAAGAACAAGGAAACGACTGTTTAGGGTTTAGGGTTCAGGTTCCTGGTTTTCGTCCGAGAGTTGAAGATGAAGATGCAGAACGTTTAGAGCTCAGGAGCTTCCTAGAACTAGGGTTGCTGTCCCAGTGTCCCGACGCAGGGTGTACCTGCAACTATCGTAAACTTTGTGCAGCTGCGATCTCAAAAGCTGCCATTTCGTGGCCTAAGTCCTTTGGCCTGTTGTGCTCGTGTACCCCCCCAATCCATACTGTTCGTCCAGGAGCTAGTGATAACCACGGGGTTACACAGCAAAACATTGCCATTTACCCATTGAAACGTATTGCCTGCCTGACTGCTGTGTCCCATGCATCCTACACGGTGTGCTCAGCTTACTGGTGGTTAGTAGGGAATAGGGGAATATGTTTTGCAGGGACTATGTACTGTAGGGCTTTAACTCCCCTATTCCCTACTAACCACCCGTAAGCCCAGGGCTTTACGTTTCTGACACTCACCACCGGATGATCCCTGAACTTTCTGGTGGTTAGCAGAACATAGGGAAGATCCCTATATGATCCTTGTATAATATGTTCCCTTATTCCTCACTAAGCCTAAACCCTAAACCCTAAATAGTATGTAATCCCTATATGATCCCTATACAAGATGTTCCCCTATTCTCTACTAACGCCCAGTACATTATGGCAACCAGCCCCCCTTCATGAGACCGGGGGGACTTCCTCAGCAGGCCCTATCTTTCTAGAGAAGTAGGGTTTAGGGTTTAGGGGTTAGGGCTTAGGGTCGGTTTGAAATGTAACGGTTCAGGGAACCTGGCTATACATGCAGTCCGGGCCAATTTGGAGCGGGTTGGGGTGGCTGAGGAATTCCACCTACAATTGTTACAACCATGCTCTAAGTGACCGAGTCTCATCTAGCTGAACCGTATAACCCCCAAAACCCTAGTATCCGCAGACTTGCCCAAAGGACTAAGGATCCTAAATGCCGACAAGGGGTAGAGTAAGGGTTCAGGGTTTAGTTTTTAGTAAGGTTTCTTCTTTAGCAATCAGTAATATGGTTGGGGCTACCAGCCCCTATATTAAATAGGTACTTACTTACCTTATAAAACTTGTTTGAGTCGTTAGTAATGGTTCAAGCTTCTACATTGCCTTACGCTAAGGGTCCATGTACCTAATAATCAGACACTTACCCAAAATCTGCACCATTAATCACAATTATCCCAAAACCCAAGTACGTAATTACTGGGTACTTGGACCCTAAACCCTAAACCCCCGATACCTAATTATTGGGTACTCGGACCCTAAACCCTAAACCCTACCTACTTGTTGGGTGCTTGGACCCTCTGGGTTATATAAGGTCTGAGCCCCGGACCCTTAAACCCTAAACCCTAAACCCAAAGCTCCATCACCAGGCCCTGTACAAGAGCGAATGGGGCGGCCAACGAGATTATTTGAGCGAGCCGGTGGAGTATGCACTCTTTAGCAGCTGGGCTCTCCCAAAAGGTTGAGGGTTTAGGGTTTAGGGTTTAAGTACCCAATAATTAGATTCCCTTTAAAGGGGCGCTATATAGGGGTGTATATAGGGGTATATAAGGGGATCAATTGGGATATCTAGGGTTTAGGGTCCAAGTGCCCAATGATTAGTTACTTGTGTGGGGTAGTAGTAATGATAGTACAGGTTTTGGGTAAGTATATGATTATTAGGTACTTGGACGCTAAGGGTCTACTGTATGATTTACAACATTTCTAAAATATGCACTATACCTTCGGTGAACCCCCCACCCAGTGATAGCGACTACAAGGGGTAGTAGGGGCTATATGAGGGTCCCATTATGTTCCTACTACATCACTATTACAGGGTGGGGGGTCCACCTAAGCTCTGCTGTATGGTTTGAGCTCCAGCCTAAACTCCTCAAAGTGGTTATATCGGAGATTTTATTGGCGACCAGGGATTTATTATATTATAAGGGGAACCTGGAGTTTAGACTATGGCTCATTTGGATTCAGAGTCCAGAAGTGAGGGTGGGGCATTGAGGTTGGGCGTGTTGTGGCTTGAAGATCTTCATGCTTGGTAGCAGGGCTACAAGACTGCATGTGGAGCATCTAGGTTCATAGAGGGTCCCGTCTTAATTTTGGTCTATGGAGTCTACAGTTTAGGGCTCCGAGGTTGGGTGTCCTAACGCAGAAGCTAGATCAAGGAACCCAGTCTGCAGTAGTCCTCTTCTGGGTGTGCAGATACTGAAGTAGGTAGCATGTGAGAAGACAAAAGGGGCTTTCCGTTTTGGGCTCGACAGTTACTTCAGGATGGACATGAAGTGGTAGTTACCCTAAAAACGGGGACTCCTAAAAGGGTACTCCTAATTTTGGAAAACCCCACAACGTCAAGCTGGTCAGGCAGCGCTGCAATTGCGATTCCATGGGTTCAGGGTTTAGGATTGAGGTTTTAAGTGTTATGCAAACCCTGTAATCTGCGGTTTTGGGGCCCCCTGACAGGGTACCGGCTTTGGAAACCTGCATATGTGCAACTTCACTCAGGATACCCTGCATGTACGGCTTATGTGTAAGGTTAAGAAGTGCTTTGTCTCATGTTGGGCAGCAGCCAGGTTCACTTGCCTATACATATCCCCGAACCCAGACCCTGAACCTAGTCCTTGAAATGGGACTTTCTTGCAGGCTCAGCAGGGAAAAAGGGACCTATAGTAGCACCTGTGAAGTGTCCATACGAACCAATTTCCACTTTCTTTGTCATTCCGTCATCCCCCCACGAACAAACTGCAAGTATATGAAGGTTCTCTGCAGTTCTGGGTGTCATTTCTTCTCGTCGTGTCCGTTGGACGTCTGTCTTCAGGGCTCACGGTTTTTGACACCACGCTGAAATCGAGAAGGGCGAATTCCAGCTTGGCTCAGGTTTGTCATTGAAGCTTTACTGCCTGCCACTGGAGCTGGAATTCATAACACTGGGTTGCTGCCACGGAACTTAACTGATGTAGCACAATGTGGGTACAAAGAAAAATAGGAGGATTTCCTGATTACCGTAACTTGATTTAAGTTTCTTAAGCCCCTATATTCCCCCAGTTTCCATATCATGTTCCATATTCTTTTTCCATTTGATTCTCCATTGTAGTGCCTTAGTTTAAGTTCCTCAACAGTAGAGCTAGTGGAGGCCAATGGGAAGGAAAGGCAACGACACGCATCTTGCCCGTCTGCTGAGCCGCCAAACGACCTTTTTCAAGTACCATGGTCTTCAGCACAGACGTGAACAACAGGGCCCTAAACCCCAAACCCTAATGCCTGACTTCTTAAGCCACATAGTGCATAAATTGAAGTTCCTCCTTGCCTTCCCGCGCTGCGTGCGCAGACCCGTCTCCCTAAACTTCGAACATCTTCGAACTTTTTTTTCATCCCATATCAGGGCTTCCCGAAAGTAGGGGTCCCTTTTTGGGGGTTCCCATAATAAGGATTAAATTTTACAAGGGTGGTAGAATGGGGCCCCCCATTTATGGAAAGTACCACATACCGTAGCCCCCAACCCAAGGCCGTCCCCATAAGCTAAGCACCATGCACATTCTGCACCATAAACTTACTAGTTCTTAGTAAGGAATAAGGACATATATATGGACTTTTTTCGGGACTATATTCCCTCTCATGCTTTGGGAAGAACCAATAAATAAAAACGATCCTTTGACACTGCGGTGTAGGATTTAGGTTTGAAGGGCCCAAACTCAACCCCTGTCACTCCATGACACGCTGAACGCCTTGTCGCTAAGCACTGGGGAGGTCTGGGATACGGATTCTGTTTAGGGTCTAGGGGTTAGGCTTTTGGATCTGGGGTTTAGGGCTTAGGGATTAGGGGATCCTCCTTGTCTTGGGACCCCTCTTATGCAGGGATCCCTCTCCTAGACATCCCCTAAGGTTTTCAAGGATACAGGGTCCTGATTTTTGTGGAGTTTTCCATGTTGTTGATGGACCAAATTCTGCATGACCCTAAGTATACTACGGCACCGTACCCAAAGGGTCCAAGTACGCAATAATCATATATTTACCCAAAATCAGTACTAATAATACCCTCATTATTGGGTACTTGGACCCTTAGGGATGACTCTTGGGCTGAGGTACATAGGGCCAAGCACCATGTCTTCGATCGTCTTCAACACTTAAATGCCCAGGCCCATCATCATCTTCGAGTCTGGGTGGTCGCTCCGTCAGCGCGATTTCTTTTCTCAGCTGCGGACTCAGAAAGGGTGCCAAAGGAAGGTGTTGCATCTTAGCCCTGTTACGGAAGGAAATCCTATGCACAGACCGTTTATGAAAGGATTCCGCAAGGCGTTCTGCTGCATGTCTATACGTTTCTGGTGTGGCTTAGCATCCCCTCTTCGAGTGAAATCCTAACTGCAAACCCTAGCAAACTTCCTGTAAAGTACTGCTTGTTTTCAAAACGGCACCTGGAGGGCGACATGTCAAGTGCACGTCATGCAACGCGCCCTTGAATTTTGCCCCCAATATCTGCATTCGCCAACATGCCGAAGGACCGTCATATACACTTGCCGCAACCATAACAAAGTCCTACCTAATACGGGTAGGGTGCTTATCACTTATTTGGTGGCTGTGGAAGGAGAGCATTGACCGTCTTAACTGATTTTATCATCTCTCAATTGATTCGTCTTGACAGGACAGCAATGAGGGAATGACTTTGTAGGCTGAGATTCAGAAGGAAACCCATCACCATGATGAATAGGTAATCCCCTCACACACTTGTAGATCTAAAGGTGTGTAGAAGAATACTTGCTAATGCGTATTAGTTTGAAACCCAGGGCCGCTTGGGTACTCCCTGTCTGGCGGGCAACGCAAACTTGCTAAGTGTGGTCACAGCGGGATAGTTTTGCCATTCATGGCAGTCGTGGCCTGTAGGGGTCAGCGAATGCTCACCAAGTCCCCCGTACTCTCTAAGTGAAAAATGCAAGCTAAATCAGAATCCCCAAGCCCTAAACATGAAACAGAATCACGCCTGAAGGGAAAGCACCACGTCAAGATGCTATGCCTCTGAGGCCTTAGGGTTTAGGGTTACCCTAAACCCTTAACCCTAAGCCCTACACATTTTCCTTCGTGGACTTCATAACGGCCCTCTAGATTTTGCGACTCAAAATGCCAATGAAGACAGGGATTTGGGATGAACTGGGTTGCTGCTAAGGAAACATAAGCGAAGTTACCAGAATATGGGTATGTTGTAGATAATGGGGTTTACTTATTAGAGTGACTTACTTGAGATTCTTAACAGCAATGCAGTAAAGGACTCATGCAATACACAGCTGCCCTGGGTTGCACGCGGAACCCCAACCATCCAAAGCCTCGTCTTACGTAGCGCTCCCCGTGTACAGTTCCAAGTATCCATATGAGCCATAATCTAAAATCCTTAAAGGGGGTTATATAGGGGGTTGTATAGGGACTACTATAGGGGTTATTAAGGGGGATACTATGAGTTTAGACTATTGCTCACATAGGCACATGGTCTTGCAGGATTCTGTCAAAAAAACTCTAGCATCGCTGCTGAGGATCGGCTACATCTTGTTGCTTGCTATCCTCGGCACGAGCATCTCTGTCGCGCCTGGGACACACCCATGCTCCTCTAGTCCTGCAGTGTTTGGCATTGGAGACGAGGTTTGGGTTTGGGGTTTCAAATTCTGGCACGGCAGTTCCAGGCCTGTGCTGGATTTACAAACCTCATACTTCCAAGTTAAGTTCCCTTGAATCGGAGTCCCACTAAAATCTAGATAGCTTTCCTTGCGCAGATTAAATCGGTGTTTGTGGAAGCATTCTTAAAACCCTCGGTCACTCCTCTCTCGTCTCTATGTATGTGATATGTCTTGCCCTGCTCCATTCATGGACGCTATCCATCTACTTAGGGAAGACTTGAGCCTTCAATGTTATGGTCATAGGTCCAAGACCCGAAGCCACAAGTCCTAGCACTAAATTGTAAATGCTACAGGTTTATGGTTCATGGGCCTAACTGGTTACCAATATTATGGTCCTAGGTTCCTGGTATACCGTTGATGGATGGAATCTTACACCACCTAAGGGCCCTTAACTACTGTAATTCCTAGGACTTCAGGGACTCAAGGTGGTGCAAGATTTCCTCCAGCAACAGTAAGAAGTATGCTACAGGGTGCCACACTCGACCTGAAGATGACGTTGGTCATTATTCAGGCCTCTACAGTACACTAAAGCCCTAAACCCCAAACCTTAAGCCTTCAGCCCTAGACCCTAAGCCCTTAACCCTAAAGCCTTTAAATCCCAAACCCTAAGCCCTAAGCCTTCAGCCCTAAGCCCTGAACCCTAAAGCCTAAACCCTAAACCCTAAAGCCTAGGTTGTGGTTGGAAAGCTGATTCTGGCGACATCCGACTACCACCAGGTGACAGATCCTAGCCTCCTGGTCGGGTTGGAAGACACGGTTTAGGGTTGAGGTTTAGGGGATTAGGGTTTCAGGGTTAGCTAGGGTTTAGGGTTTATAGGGGATTAGGGATCAGAGTTTAGGGGAGTAGGGTTTAATATGTTAGGGGTTTAGTGCTTCAAGGTTTAGGCTTTGGGGTTAGGAATACTTTCAACAACAGTAAAGCAGCCGTCATATTTTTTTGGATCTCCCTATGCGGCCTGTAACGGAGGTGAAAACTATGTGGTGCAGAGTCCCCAACTTGTGTATATCTGCAAAATTGCAATGCGCCGTTCCCATACGGGAAGTCATTGATAACCAGTCAGGCCACTATTGATAATTACATGTCCTACTGCAAGCCCCAACCCATAATCTCGCAAAAGAGCTACATTTCCAACCTACTTTTCGCCCTAGAGTCTACAAATGATACGTATGTTGGGTTGATGGGGCCTCTAGTGGAGGGTCCAGGTAACCCCGCAAACGCTGTGGCCCCTAATCCTCAAACCCCCCCAGGCCTCACAAATAAGATCAACCGTAGATCCCTCTCTCTCTAAGCCCTAAACCCTAAAGAGTACTGTCCATGTTCTTTTCTACTATCCCTACTAATGCTGGGAAACACCCAAAAGCTATCCAATCTTAGCTACGCGTTCCCTTCTTCCAATCACACTGGTTATTTTGGGCAAGTCAAGAACTCTGAACAATGCCCTAAACCCTGAACCCATATAGGGTTTAGGGAACCCGGAACTCCTATCCTAAGCTCAGGAACCGCATTTGCTTTTGCATCACTGATTTCTTCCACGGATCCGGTAGCCACACTCGCGACGTTGCTGGCCAGAATGCATTCCCTCGAAGGACCTTGTAGGTCTGGGTTTAGGGTTTAGGGTCTGGGTAACCCAGGAGGTTCAAATGGGCAATAACTGAGCACTGTTATTTAGGCAGTAGTAATTCTAGTAATCCCCTCCCCCTGCTATTAAACCCCCCAGCCACCCTAATATTCAATAATATTAGGGGGAGGGAAGTATGCGATTGTTGGATACCTAGACCTCGAGGGATAGTTGAAAATGTTCCGTATGCCATGATTTCTACAGAATCCATGCGAGGCCAGGTTAGGGTTTCGGGGCTTAGGGTTTAGGATTTAGGGTTCAGGGTTCAGGGGCTTAGGGTTGAGGGTTTAGGGTTTAGGGTTCAGGGTTTAGGTTTTAGGGTTCCGGGTTTAGGGTTTAGGACAGTTGGGGCAGATTTCCACATTCGATTTGTTCTATCTTCTTCCGTCCGAATCATGACGTCATTCCTGCAGAATGGCACAGGCAGGAAGGAACCCTAAATGGTAGTGGGATCGTTATTATAATGAGGGTAAACTCCTTAACAAAGAGATGTTGAGCTCCCTGGGTACCTGAATCCGTATGTAGATGGTAGCTGTGTGACACCAGAGCCAAAGCAATATATTCGCGGTTAAGGTTTAACCATTTAGGGGAACAGGTGCTCCCACTGGGCCTGGCTGAAACCCAAATCTCTAAAGCGGTTTTAGGATAAGGTCAGCTTGCAGCTTGATTGTTTAAGGGTCTAGGGTTTTGGGTTTAGGGACTAACCCCAACGCCTAAGCACTATTTACTAGGTCCAAGATGAACATGATTCTTAGGCAAAGAAGGCCGTAGTTTTCCTTCATATCCCAACATGGAGCCATTTATGAAGCGTAATGCTCCAACATGTAGTAAACCTCCTGGCATAACCCTAAGGGTCCAAGGACCCAATAATTGGATTCTAGGGCCCAAATAATATCAATGGTGCTTTGGCCCTGAAACCTCATCATTTTGAACCTTGGACCCTTAGGGTAATGTAAGAGTAGGTTTGGAAGCTCTTCAGGGCGCCAAGGCCCAACGGACACCCACATCACATCTTCAATCGCAGTTTGAGGCTTAGGGCTTAAGGGGTTCGGGGTTTAGCGTTTAGGCCTCAGGGCTTATACTAGGGTCCTAACTACGTACAAATATTGTGAGCACAGACTCCTTGTATGAGTAAAGTACAGGACACCTCAAACAGACCTCGAAATGGTTTTGCTAAGTATTCTTCCCTCAGCCCATAACCCTAGACCCTAAAACTCAACCCAAAATCATCAACCATTTACCCCAAAGCATAAACCCTCTTCCCCGCTCTCTACAACCAGTACAGAAATCCCTTTGACCCCAATCTCTCAACCCAGAAGCTAGTCCCCCTTCTCCTCAGCCCTAAACTTTTCACGGTTTAGGGTTGAGGGTTCAGGGTGTGGGGTTTAAGCCTAACCTACATGCGAAAGTCATCATGGATCACCTTGCTCCCCCCCTGCCTCCTTATAGTACCGCCCCCCCTAGCTTTCCGGGCGCAATCAACCTTTATGACCCCATTATCCCTCAAATAGTTTCACTAAGAAAGGGTTTGGGGGTGGCCTCGGGGTGGGTGCCCTAAACCCTTGACCCTTAAGCGTGTGAACCAGGTTTGGGACCATGAATGTGGACCCCTTGCTTTTCATCCTGGACGCCTGGTGCAGCTTGAGTAATCCCTTTCCCCCCTCCCTCCCACCCCCTGATGTTCGAAATTGCCAATATACTAGACACAGGAATGCCTACTATTGGGGGCGGGGGGGGGGAGGGGGGTGGGCGGGGTTGGGGGGTGAGGTGAGGGGGTTTTATTAGGGGGAGGGGAGTATGGCATTTCAAAGGGCTGTGTAGGGCCTTTGCTCGGATGAGAACAGGATTCTAGCGGGCTTGACAGGCTTGGCTAAAGCTAGTGTGTAGGATTTGGATGTTTAAAGGGGCTCTGGAGGGTTTAGGCTTTAGGCTTTAGGGTGGGTTACCCCCTAGGCTCTCCCTCAATTAGCTCAAGTTATCCGTAAATAGCCGGATTTAAGGGTCAACCTGGTGGGTAGCGTAGGGTGGGTTAGTAGGGTAACTCATATCCATAATTGTTCCCACTTGACCCATACCTATGCCTAACCCTAAACCTGTTTGGCATTTGGATTCTCAGAGTGAGCGTCCACGAAGGTCTTTGGTGAGTCTCAAATCAATGATGCCGTGGCGATCACGCTCTTTGAGTCCATCAACGGAGGGGACGCTTTGGCTTTCATTTTGGGGATTTACTGTTTAGGGTTAAGGGTTAAGGGTCTAGGGTTAAGGGTCATTTTGGGGATTTAGGGTTCGGGGTTTGTGGGGTTCGGGGCTTCAGAGATTGGAGGTTTTAAGATGTCAGGGTTCCAGGGTTTTAGGTTTTGATAGCAACCAGTGTGTGTCGGGAGTAGGTTCTATTGCATAACCTTGGTCCTCCTTGGATGCAGTGGATACTGTACTACTGCACCGGTGGAAGATCCTGCATGACCCTTAGGTACCATGAACCTTGAGAATTAATGTGTGATCCCGATCGGTGTGGGGGGCCTTAATTGTGCAAGGCTTTGCCGAAATTATTCAGCACATGCTGATTCGTTTGAGGGCTCTCAATTGTGCGAAGTTGCGCGGCCAAAACAATCTGAAAATACTTAAATAGAACAAGGCTGATTTGCTTTCCAGACCATGGCAGCAAGCAGCCTGCCCTAAGAGTCTAAGTATCTAGCAATCATATACTTACCGAAGACCTGTACCATGATTAGTATTACCCTGAACCCAAGTACCTAATTAATGGGTACTTGGACTGGGATCTTACACTAGGCGACCTCAAAGTACCAGAGCCCAGAGGGTCCAAGTACCCAATAATTAGGTACTTGGGTTAAGGGTAACAGTTCCCCTTTTACAAGTTTTTGGGTAAGTGTATGATTGCTAGGTACTTGGACCTTATAGGGGAAAGTTAAAACCTTTACTTTCAAAGGCTCAGCATCTAAAAGCAAAGCTTCCAAGACCTCAGATCTCCGGATTTTGAGGACCTCAGATCTCCGGATTTTGAGGTTTCAAACAAGGTCCGGAACTGTCGATTTCTTATTAGAGGGTTTAGGGTTTAGCGGCTTAATTGAGGAGGCTTGAGCTAAGAGGGCTGCAGATTTCAACCCAACCTTCTGAAAGCCTTCTCAAACTTTTCTAGAGCCCTTATCAAAACCGTAAACCCTAAACCCTAAACCCTAATCCTCTGAGCTCCTGAAACCTTTCTGAATGCCTTCTGAAACTCTTCTCAGGTTTTGCCGGAGGCGATCCTGATCCCTCCTATTGAATTTAAAATCAAAGCTAGGATCTCAAGTTGTTTTGGGGGGACCCCCCCACCCCATTAGACTAAAGACGGACGCTTTCTTTGTTGAGGGGGGGATACTCCGACACTAGCCAGGATCGCACATTATGGTATTCTAGTATATTCAGGTCATGCAATTCCCGGAGGGTCCATGTACCCAATAATTAGGTACTTGGGATTTGGGTAATAGTAATTATGGTACAGGTTTTGGGTAAGTATATGATTATTAGGTACTTGGACCCTTAGGGATTTCTGAATATCAACAGTGCTCAAGCAAATGTTCCCGGATATCGGAACACCCACCCACCTGCTGCGCCGACCCACGAGTGAGTGTCTTGCGTGACCCCAGGCCCTGAATGATCGGGTTCGGTGTTTCATGTAAAAGTTTGAATGGTAACCAGTAGCATCCCTTGAAGTCATAGCCCGTACCCACGATAGATCCCAAAATCCTATTCGAAGTGTGCTGGCCCCTGCCGAGCACCAAGTTTTGAGAGTCCTATTTGAGGACTGTAGCATTTGGGGTGTATGCAGGGCGACCCACCTTTTTTGTTTGAGATACATTTTCTTGCAGAGCTTGTAATCCCCTTCCCTCAGAATGAATCCCCCTGATAATGACAGTGGTCGGCCGGACTGTAAACGCGCGCCGGTTCATCGGCTTGCATTGCTACATGAGAGAAAATCCGAGCAGCCGCAGAGGTTCAGCACGCACACAGATATGGGGAGTCCCCGCAATGACGTCAAACTTCCAAGGATTTTTGAGCACAGCTTCGCCAAAGTACTGCGTTGTACCGTGGATTTTCTTCAGTAAGAAATTTTCAATGCTGAGCATGGGGAAGTCCTCGGGGACATGGTCTACTAGCTTGGTCATGGATGCGCTGGTGATCGTTGATGCTGGAGCACGGACGCATTTATGCCAAATTCTGGACTAATTGGGCCGAAGCTTGTACTAGAACCTTGAACTCAGGGGGCTTTACTAATCTCATGGCTATAGTATTTACATCAAAATTGCTCACACCGTTGAACTAATGGGGCAAAGCTTGGACTGATGGAAACGATCCTTGGATCAATGGGTCGAAGCTTGGACTGATGGAGACAATCTTTGGACTAAGGGGCGGGGGGTAAATTAAATGGCTACCGCTCAATATGATTAGTCCGGAACAAGGGTCCCGATCCAGACCCCCATCCAGAGGTCCGCAACAGGTCCCCGAATTCCGTTCCAGACCCCGCCATTCCATACCATAGTAAAGAAAGTCATTCTACACTCGCAAATCGTTCCAGACCCTCCGGATCAAGTGTGCGATCCAGACCCTCCGGATCAGACTGCATAGGGGCGTTAACGCGTGGCACGTGGCCAAATCAGAACCCCTCACACCCCCGGACTCATGGGCAGAACCTTGGCGCTCTGGTAAGCAGATGCCGCCCAGCATGAACAGAATGATCGTACTGAAGAAACGAGCAACGCAGAAGCCAGAAGAGCTACCAATGTTGCCGCCTTATAACCATTATAAAGCTGCAACATAATCCACTGCGTACGTTATTCTGATTGTCTAGGCCAAGCTGGTGTTGAAGCTAGACGACTCAGGTGGTTAGGATTTAGAGTGTAGTGTCTCCAACAAATGAGGATTGTGCTCCTATGATTACTCCTAAGGGCCATCGTGGGAGAACTTGCTTTAGAAGGGAGCACAGCCCTGGGTGCAATGATGAAACAACTAGGGCACACGCTTCGTTGGAGTTTGAGCTCATTTTTGCGGCTGTTGATCAAGGCTTCGTTCCAACTTCCGCAGTGGTTGTTCATCCCTCTCCCTAATAGTGCCTGCTTTTCAGCCACTACTGATAAATTGCCATATTCTAGTAAGGGGAGTTGTACGCGCTAGACCTGAATCTGGACTGCGGACCTCAGAAGCTTGCGATTGTAACTACGTAGCAGCTTGGGCAAACTGTTGCAAAAGTTGTTGCTTTTCTTTGCAAATCCATGTCTGATTTATTGGGTGCCTATTGCGCTGGTGCTTAGACTCGATGTCGGAATGTACCGCACAAATATAGTAGAGGGCAAAGAAGCTGGAACATGGAAAAAATCATGCTGTTACTTTTGCCCCCTCCTGGTTCTTGTGTTGGGGTCAGAGGATTCTGATGTGTGGTTTCCGTTGCAGTAGAGAAGTCCTACAGATCCAGAGATTCCATATGTTTGGCACCAAGGTTCTCATGATGAGTACGTGCATTCTAGCAGAAGTGGCCTACCAGAAATACTAAGTGCAATCCAAGCGCCCAATGATTTTCAGCATTTTATTTGATTCTCCACGACACTTGTGGTAAGCATATGTGAGTGAGGTTGTGCTCCCGCGTGGCAAGATTTGGCAATTGATTTTGGAAACGTGAAGGGGACGCGGGCCTCGCGACAAACAAATGCTTTCGATCGAAATATTGGAGGTTGAGTTCAAGACCGCCATGGCCAGCGGCCAGGCCATATGTAGCAAAACAGCGAGTTGGCAACTTCACGTCTGCTGACCTTGAGTTTATCAGCTCGCTTCCAGCTGTGCCGTTACAATATGGTTTCTTGCGCGGGGCAGGACCATAATTTGGTATCAGGTGGCAGCACCATAGTGGCACAGCATGTGGTTTGGACTGTAGACCAAAGAGCTGGAAAATACGTTCTTTTGTGCTTTGACGTTGCTGACGCCCCTAAATTGGGTTGTTGCTAAAAGCTTTAAACTAAGTTGCCATTGTGTAGGTATACAATAACTTTTAAATACAACCAACAGCATATTTTCAATTTAGTAACATGTGTTTACTTCCGCAACAACAACCCCCTACAAGTTGAGCCCCTGAAGTCGCGGAGATTAATTAAAACTCCACGTGCCAGACACGAGCCCCGAAATTCCTTCCCTGAAAACAAACCTTCGACGCAAAACAACTTGCAGGCAGGGGCCAACCTCTGTGAGATATGCCCCTCAGTGTGCGATAGCGGGTTTCAGGTTGTGCGGGATTTTCAAATTGGCCAGGATTTGACTCGAAAATGTTGAGGCGCCTCCATGAAGAATGAGGTTGTGATAGTCGTTCATAAGATGGCCTCCAGATTCTGCTTGGTTGCCCATACTACTTGGAGTTTCACAGGACATAGGGAACTACTTATGACTGGGTCGAGAACCCTACTTATAACGAGGGTTACCTCCCATAAGGCCATGTAAGGGGATTATAAGGATGGTTTCACGCGCAAATATAAGTGATTACTAAGTCCCGTAATCTCCAAATATGGTTTGAGGGCAGCAGGGCCTCCCCTGTCTTGCACCACCTGTTCCTGGCAGCTCAGACAGAGTTTCTTTTATACGCAAAGAGCCCAACAGCCCGTACCAGACCCCAAACGGTGTCTCCTCGCGTCTTTATAGTTTTGAGTTTGGGATTTAAGCTTTTGAAAATGGTGTTGAGCAGTTCAGGGTTCTGGGGTGGGAGGCCTGCACTAAACCCCTTTAGTCTACATCTAGGTCAGCAAGCAGCAGAGGACTCCTATGCCATCAGGGATTGTTTAACAGTTTCATTGCTGGATAACCCCCAGAAACTATTAGAAGTACTTTGAGATAGCGGTCGGGATTGCAGAGGAGGGTTCCGGACCATGGGGACATACCCTAAACCCAAAACAACACCCTGCACCACCAAACCCTTGAACCCCCAACCCCTAAACCTAAACCCCAAACTCAGACCCAACCCTAAACCCCGAAACCTTTTGCACATGGTTAGGAAGTCCTGGCAAAGCATCAGGCTTGCACGTCATGATCGTCTAACGATTTAAGCATTTACTCCCTGGATAGTGTAGGGTTTGGTGTTTAGGATTTAGGGTCTAGAGTTTAGGGTTTAGGGTTATCCCAAGCCTTGAGTTCAGGCACGCGAAGCGTGTGCGACCCCGTATCCAAATCTCGAAGTCAAGCATCCGAAGCCATAAGCTCTACTCCACCATGTTCTGGAACCCCATACAGGTTGCAACAGTCGTTAATATAGGCCCTAAACCCTATGGTTTTGAAGGGGAGTAAGCCAAGTACGTTGACAGCCGTACGAACCCTAGGCCTTAGACACCTTGAACACCCTAAACACCTCCAACCGCCTTAAATCCTACTAACCCCTACGAACAATCCAAGCCCTTAAACCTCCAATAGCCTTCCCAACCATAAACAATTTCCTGAACACCCCAAGCCCTTGATGCAGGCCCTAAACCCCCCAACCTATGAACTCTAAGCCCTTGATTCAGGCCCTCAACCCCACTAATCCCCAAACCTTAAACACCCTAATCGCTAAACCCTAAACACCCTAAGCCCGTGATTAAGGCATCCATTTAGGTGGACCCCCCATCCAGTAATATTATACCAGTATAACAGTATAACCCTAAACCCTAAACCCTAAACCCTAAACCCTCCTAAGGCATCCATGTTGTGACCCTCTTCTTCGGCTCCTTGGGTTTGGGCGTGCTTGTTGCCATGGCACTCTGGACGAAAAAGGGCTTGAGCTATCGTCTAGTCTCCTTAAAGGGGGTCATATAAGGGATTATGTAGGGTCTAGGGTTTAAGTCTAAACTCCTCAAAGGGGCTTATAGAAGGGACTATATAGGGGACTGCTAGAAGGGGTTATTAAGCGGATACTAGGAGTTTAGACTATAGCTCATTTGGGGTTTCAGAGATTTAGGGATTCAGTGTCTAGGGCTGTTTAGGGATTTAGGATTTGGGGTTCAGGGATTTAGGGAGTTTGGGATTTGGAGTTTACGGGCTTGGGGATCTAGGGTTTGATGGGTTTTAAGATTTAGCGGGTTTTTGATGTAAGGCTTTAGGGTCCATGGATTTGGGAATTTAGTGTTTAGGGTTTGGTGACACAGCTAGAGCTTGGGATTTCGCAGCTTGGGATTTCGGGTTGAGGGTTCAGGGCTTAGGGGTTGAGGGGTTTAGGGCCCATTTGTTCGGGATTTGGGGTCTAGGGCTGAGGGCTTGGGATGTACGGGCTTGAGGTTTCAAGTTCTCATCAGTTGGATTTTAGGGTTAGAGTCTACGGTTGAAGGTTATGGGCGTATACAGGGCGTGGGGTTCTGTTTCAGGCATGCTCCGTCAGGTACCCTTATGAGTCCTAAACCATAAACACAAAACATTATGAGCCCTGTCTAGATTCTGGTGGATGATTTTGAGAAGTGCCAATATCCTGAGAAATGTTCAGGTTGGCAGTTGGGCTTTCGGGTTTAGGTTTGAGGGTTCCCGTGAACAAGCTCATTTATATATATATATATGTATATGGTAGTTTCCCAAAATGAGGGATCCCCTTATGTACCCCGATATATTCTGGCCCTTTCTATAGGAACCCCAAAAAGGTGCCTCTAATTTTGGCAAATCCACATATGCCTGCCATTCTTCCCATCTGAGCATGATATAAATTTCGCGTATGAGGAGGAGAGGATGAGGAAGAAGAGGAGAAGTAGGAGTAGGCTATGGATTGGGTCATTCCCCCTCCCAGTAACTGTCCTTATAGGGGCCTTATTAAGGGGGTTCTTATAACTCCTATAATCCATTGTGGTAACAGTTACTGTAAGGGGGAATGACCCAAGCTATGGAATAGTGGCGGGAGTATCAGTAGGAGTAATAGCAAGCAATGGCAGACGTTTGTCGCTTGTTGAGGGCAGCCGAGCAGCTGCGACCACGTCATCGGCAGTTGGGCGAGGACGATTAAGACTACGACGACTCGCGCTAGCACCATGATTGGTACTCAAGAAAGACCATGTAGGTACCCGTGGGTTGTTTTGGCTACATGGCCTCCAAAAAAATCCTGGTGGCGCCAATTGTATGGCTGGACCCTGAGGGTCCAAGCGCCAGAATAATGTAGCGTTTTTGGGCCCTCACGTCCCAACACCTGGTCGGCTGACATTGGCTGACGGCTCAAAACAAACTAGTATCAATTTAAGGCTGTGAGCCCTTCAAGCCACATAAGCTCTAACGTCATAGGCTTCTCCAACCTCAGACTCGGCAAGTCAATGAAACCAAACCCTACTTGGGGGAGCGCGTATGTAGCAAACACATGCCTTCCACGGACTCAAAGTTTAGCTACGTTTGCAAAAAAGTGTTGCACCTGCGTCTAAGAAGAATCTGAGTCCTTGGGCTCATTGAGGTTTCGGTCGTCGTTATGCGGGCAACACGCCTGGGCCACTCCAGCGCAGATGCAATTCTCTTCCTGCACCTCCGCTGAAGTAAGGGGCTCTACAGACATTCGTGCTTGACAGCTGTCCAAGCCGTGAAGAGATTGCTTGATACTCCTAACCCTTAACCCTAAACGTGTGGTCCTACTGGCAGCAGGTGTCCTAGGGTTGGGCTTAGAATTTTTCATCTCCTTAAAGTTCGGAAATGTACGTCCAGCACCACATACCCATAGTAGCATCCAATATGCATATATATACATATATATATATATGTGCAGGATTGAGGTCAGTACAAGAGGCTCCAGGCCAGAAAACCTCGAACTTCTTTGTGCGGAGCATTTGTTTCGCCTGCAGCATGGGCATTGTGTGTGCCCAGCCTCAATTCTCTCACCCTAACCCTTCGCCCGCCTAGCCACGAAAAAACTTATAGTAATGACTATTATTGCTCTTGCCCCTTTAAACATCTTAATAATCATGTTAACAACTAAGAATATCCATAGTAATATTTGTAACAAGAATAGCAATAATACTCCTCAGTGTCTGGGGGAGGTTCAGGGATTGGCCTGTATTTTAGGTTAGGCCCCACCCACTGATAGTGGTACATTAGAATATGTATATATATAGGAACCCTAATATACTTTCCTTTAGGTCTAGATGTCACTATTACTGGGTGGGGGCCCGCCCAACCTCATCCGTATTTCTTACTGCTACAGTTGAGACACGAAACAGAAGCAGCCACGGGTGGACGGTAAGGTAATTGCCTTTCCCATGGTGCGAATGCTTAGGGTTTAGGATTCCCTCCCTCATGCTGAGAACATTCTTCGGTGGGTTGGAGGTTTTATTACGAGGGGCGAGCGAAGAGTCCAATACACGGCTGTCGTTATCCTAACCCAGAGGGTCCAAGTACCCAATAACTAGGTACTTGGGTTTTGGGTAATAGTAATTATAGTACAGGTTTTGGGTAAGTATATGATTATTAGGTACTTGGGCCCTTAGGGTAGCAGATTGCTTTCATTTACAATCCTTGTACGCACTTTGCCATACCTAACAAAGCGGGCTTCGCTCCGAACCTGAAGCTCTAAGCTGCTACGGCCCTGAACGCAAAACCCTTTAAGAGGGAACTTCACCAAAAGCTCAAGCTCGAAACTCATTACTGTTTCAATATGTTTAAGCACGGGTAATCCAAGAGGATGCAGTAGGATGTGGCTGGTCATTGCTGTTCAGATGTGAGGTTTCCCAGAGGGTCCAAGTAGCCAATATAGCAATGAGAGTACAGGTTTTGGGTAGGTATATATAACTATTAGGTACCTCGCCCCTAAGGGTTTGTTTTTGTAGGGATTTGCCGGAACCCCGTGATTGTCTTGAGCAGCATAGGCCCGTACGGGTCTTTTTCTTCTCCCCAATAGACATTCGATAGCCATCAGACAATCCAAATGTGACTCGTGTTCCAGAATGGTAGCTGCAACATGCCCTAAGGGTCCAAGTACCTAATAATCATATACTTACCCAAAACCTGTACTCAATTACTATTACCCAAAACCCAAGTACCTAGTTATTGGGTACTTGGACCCTCTGGGATGTTTGCAGGATGAACCTGCTGTGAGGTTTTTCAATCCCTTTGCACCCATGGAGACCTGGACTCTGGATTTTTGACTCTAGACTCGACCTTAAAATCGGCAAAAATTGTCCTTGACCCTACACCTCGAACTCTAGGACCAACACACTTGACTGGGAACCCTAAGGCCCTTGACTCGAACCCTCAAGCCTCAACTCTAAGCCCTCTGAGCCTTTTATAAAAGAGGCCCTGAACTCCGAAACCGACAAAGGGTTTAGGGTTTAGGGTAAACAACCAACACCAAAACTAGACCACTAAACCCTAAACCCCAAAGTGCGAGGCCTGCGTTCCTCAGCCCTTAGTTCCTCTCAGGCTTTTCATTCCTTTTGCTATGTGCCTCGGCTTGGATTCAAGACCCACTTTAGGGTTTGGGAATTGCGGTTTAGGTTTTAGGGATGAATGATTTAGCGATTAGGGTTTAGTGGGATGTGATGGGGGATCCAGGGCTAGAGAGAATACTTACTCAGGGCCCTGAAGCCTACAATGAAAACCCTGGGGATCCATTAGGGTTGAGGGTTTAGGGTTTAGGGTTTAGGGCCTAGGGTTTAGGGTTTAGGGCTACAAATAATGCCTGTACTTACACCAAAAAGTGTATAAACAATACCGGCTTTGGGCCCGAAAGTCTACAAAGGCTATCTACTTGCGGCGGTTCCTAAACCCTACCCTGAGGGTCCAAGTACCCAATAATCATATGCTTGCCCAAAAACTATACTATAATTACTATTACCCAAATCCCAAGTACCTAATTATTGGGTACATGGACCCTTAGGGCTAAACCCTAAACAACGCTTAGGGATCCCAAGGATCAGATTCTGCTGGAGAGGCGATTGGGTTGATCCAGGAACTCTTGCAAAACTCAGGGCCACTTCATTCCGGCCCAGAACTTGGGGCTACCTAAAGCGGTTCGGGAGGTCCTTCATCAACAGTATGTGAAGTTGTTGTTTTATAATGGTTTTTGGGGTGAGTGTATATAGGGTTCCTTGGGCACTTTGGTGAGTGTAGATATTCTCTTTCATGGGTTCCACTATCCCCCTTATTAGCCTCAATTAGGCCCCACGACTACATAACCCTGATTCATGGGGAAGCTTGAGGAATATGATCCAAATTATCCTGTGTACTTTTAGCTTGCGTGTGTCTTTATATGGGGGTTTCTTACAGGCGGGGTACCTTTTGGGCGGGTCCCCCAAACCATGTATATATCTCGAGGTATACTTTTGTACGTTAAGGTTCTCCTGCTTTTGTCTGCAGGCGTCGCATCTGGCTAATGCTACAAAGGTTTTGGGACTGCACAGATATAAACATGTGAGTAGTATTGGTAATAGGGATACAATTAATAGCCCCAAAGATAGAGTAAGTTTATATCCTAATAATTTGTGATGTTGTACAAAGTTTTTGCACAATGAATGCGCTCTGCAGGTGACGTGCTCGTATTCATGCCGGTTCTAATACTCTACGTTGTTTTCGGTTGTGGCTATTTCGGACTGATTAGGCTTTGCGGGTGAGGATTTGGTCTGGATGAGCTTTAACAGCGTGAAGCTTTGCAAATGTCTTACGACAAAATACTAAGACTCGGAAGGGTTTAGGATTTAGGGTTGGAGAGCTTAGCGTTTAAAGTGGAAAATGCACGTATAACCCGCAGCCAGCGTTTGAGCCCCTTGTATAGGCTACATAACCCTAACCTAAGCGTTCAAGGACCCAAGTAATGGGGTTTTAGGGCCCAAAAACCATTGATATTGTAGTTGATATTGTAGTATTTGGGCCCTGGCCCTGGAACCTTATTATGTGGATCCTATATACCCCTAAATAGTCCCTATATATCCCTATATGTATCCCCATATAGCCCCTTTAAAGGGACCCTATCATTTGGGTCCTTGGACCCTCAGGGTAACCTCCATGAAGCTGTAGCTGTCCCCGAAGCTGGATCACCCTCAACTTCAGCGTCCCAACAACAAACTCCAATTCCTACCTCAGGGTCTGGGGTTCAGGGTTCTATCTACTTAAGGGGGACTATAGGTTCATGGGTTTAGAGGTTTAGGGTTCAGGGCGAAGGTTTAAGGTTTATAGCTCCCCTTTAGATAAGATATGGGATATACAGGGATCTCATTATAATCTACCCAAAGCCATATTCTATCTACTTGAGGGGGACTATAGGTTTTTGGGGTTTAGGGGTTTGGGGCTTAGGGTCCCCCAACCCCAGCTGGTGGGCACAGTGTCCAGCTTCCCTGCGGCCGCTACTGGCCCCGTGGCTTTGTCACCCATTTAGGGTTTAAGTTTAGGCTTTAGGGTTTAGGGTTTCGGGTAGCAAAGGTGGCACCTTCTGGAAAATAACATGGACGCACAGAAAGATCACTGCAAAAACTACTCTTTGTAATAGCGGCCGAAAATTCACACGGGTTTGGGTGTTGGCAACCCTAAACCTCCAAACCTTACATCCCCATTTCCCTTTGTGTCCTAGATACCCACCCTGCAAACCGTTTGGCAAAAAGCTGTCCCAGCCCTAAACCCTAAACCCTAAATCCTAAAAGCTGTCTCAGGTATAGCCTCGCTGAGCAGATCAAGCTGTCCGGCATCATTACCGTTTCTGGGAGCAGCATATCATGCACATTCATATGAGCTATAGCCTAAACTCCTTCAGGGGGTTATATAGGGAATTATATAAGATCATAGAGCTTATTAAGGGGGATACTAGGAGTTTAGGTTAGGGCTCATATGGCAAGGACGTCTAGTTCCTCTTGATAAGATGGAATATGACTTTCCCCTAAGCCAGAAAATGATCACCTCATATACTCCATATTCCCTCGACTTAAGGTGCTCTTTTGTCCACCCTAAACCCTTAACCCTAAACCATGTAGCTGACTGACTGACTGACTGACTGAGTGACTTTGTCCACAGGTTGGCAAGGTGCCGAGGGTTGGTAGTACAAGTAGAAGCTGTTGGCGTCGATGTAGTCCTGCAGGAGTTCAAAGACTCTGCAGGTCCTCTTGGGCCCGAAGCCCAAAGCTAAGCTAGATCAGGGTTGCCCTAACCATTATTCTGGGGTTATATTGGGATTTTATAGGGGTTGCATGTGGTTCATGTAACGGTTATATAGGGTAAATGCCCTACCACAAGCCCATCATGGGCTGAACTCGTTGGCCACAAGGAATTGCCCCAATACTAAGGTGGTCAGGGGCACCTCAAAACCAGTTCCTTCAACCCCTCTAAATGCTAAACCCTAAACACTCGCACATGAGCTTCAGATCCAGGTTCTGTTTGGCTCCATCGTGATGGGCGCTTACGCCCCGCCGCATTTAACGCAGGAGGCCAGTTTGCGGGGTGAAGCGTGAGCTTTGTTTGGGTTGCTGTTACGGAGCGTTGTTTAAGTCACCAGTAGGTTTTCTTATGCTTTCTTATAGTAGTTCAGTTTGCAAAAATCCTCTACAGCAGACCAGCTTTTAGCACATGGCAAGGATATGAAGAGCCTAGCTGAACAGTCTCCCACGTATATTGACCATCAGGTACTGGTATGGGGAGTTATATAACCGGGAGGACTATTACAACCCCTTACTCAAAGAGTGTATCTTAAATCATGATGGTGATCCGAGTGCCATGTAGGGCATGTTCCTTAACTAAGGGTACAGGGCTCTCTGGGTAGCATTAGCCAAACTTCGCAGTTAACTTCAATCAACTATTCAGCTTGCAGATGCTTTCAGCCAAGAAGAATTCTCTAAAGAACCCTAAGCCCTAGGTTCAGGGTTTAGAGTTAAGGGTTTAGGGTCACGCCCATGCACCGAACGTGACCGCAAGCGGTAATGGAAAGCAGAATTCCATAGTCCTAAGCCCTGTGTTGGAGGGTCAGTGCACTTAGTAAATAGGTTAATGGCCCTACAATAGAGCGTTTAGGGTTTAGGGTCATGGGGACTTAGTAGGTTTTTATAATTAGGATAACTGAGGTTACTTTATGTGTTATAGGGGTTATTGACCTACTTCCAAAGTCCCCCTGACCCTCCAAGTACCTCCCCTGAATTGCATGGATAGCTCAGACGTGAGTTTCCATACCCCTCTAAGAGCAACCCGGTAGCAACGGAACGAATGGACAAGAATATAAAAATCACTACACTATTTGGGGACTATATCCCTAAGGGTCCACGTACCTAACAATCAAATACTTACCCCAAACCTTTACTACAATTACTATTACCCTTTACCCCAACACCTAATTCTTGGGTACTTGGAGCCGAAACCCTATACACCCGTGTATACCCCTATATATATATATATATCCCCCTAAAGGGACCTAAGTATTGGATACTTGGACCCCCTGGGTATGGGGTTTTAATATATAGGGATCCATACTTCAATTCCTGCTGAGTTGGGTCCGGGGTTAGAAGTGTTTAGGGTTTGGGCTTCGTGTAGGGTTTAGGGTTTAGGGTTTAGGGTGTGGGGTTTAGGGTTTAGGGTTTAGGGTTTACGGTCTGGGTTTAGGGTGCCGTGACGTTTCCTCCTCAGTCCCCTTACCTTGACCAGTATGCCAATCAGCCTCCCCCCAAAAAAAACAAACACATGTACAACAGTAAGGTGACACAACCGATTTTTTATACAATTCATATACAGCCCCCTAAGCCTTAAACCCAACACTCCCTCCCCCATATTCACTATGAACACTCATGTAAGCTGTGCGAGCCCAAAACACATCTGCAGACGTCTCTTCACTGCGCACGCTACATGCTAAGCCATCGATTCCCCTACAAAGCAAGCCTCCCTGTGCTACCCCCCTTCACCTCAATAAAGTTAGATTAGCCTAGTGATTCCTAAGCATCCTTAGTACATGGGAAACCCTGGGGGGTAGTATGGGGGAGGAAGGGCGGGCGGGTAGTATGGGGGGGAGTAGACTAAACTTTGAGGCGACGACCTTTGCCTCCTTCCTGCTGAAACAAGCTGCCTCTGTTGGGGTAGCTCTTCTGGCATGGACTCTAGGGTCTAGGGTTTAGTGTTTTGGGTCCAGGGTTCGGGGTTGTCCTAGGAAGCCAGCAGCCCATCGTTACCAAAAGAGGCTATGCGTATATAGTTATATAGCGAAGAAAGACGGAGACATAGGATGACCTACGAGTACACGTAATCTTGCCTGGTATAGTTCTTCGGCCAATGATCGTGAGTGACTAAATTGCAAAGCTTGGCTACTTAGTAGTATAGTCCAGTACAGCCTTTACATCATTGCAGTGTAATCTGCTCCAAGACCCCTTGTAATTATGTAGGCCCTGTGGTTGGGCGTTGCTGGGTAGGGCTTGGGATTCTAAGTATTGGTTCCAACTCACTGCCGTCACAAAAAACTATCCATTTAAGCAGCCACGTAGCGAATACCGCTCCCTCGTATTTTCCTCTCTCGCAGCTCGTTTTTGACGGGATAGGGCGCCAGAAGCTTCCAGAATTATGTGAAGGAATAACCTGATATAGACAATTTTGAGTCATTAGATGTAGGAATGCGCCCTTCTTATTCCAAAATGCTGTGATCCTTTCTTCAATGACTCCCACACATCCCAAGCTATTGGAAACGGTTTTTTCTAAAGTCAACATCATAGAGGTATGTTGTGCTGTTCTGTTGACAACAAAGGTCCAGCATATACGGGGCAATCCGAAACCCTTTAGGTTGAGGCGTGCTTGTTAGTGATGAGACTCACTAAATATTGATTAGTCAAAACAGCCTCCAAATCCTGTCCCTAGACTCAAAAGTAAGTCTTACCTGGACCCCAAAGCATGCAGGTGTTGTCGGCCTTCTTGACTATGTCTAGTTTTGTCGGGCAAGTTTTGTGTTTCCGACTCTTGAGGGCACCAACATGTTTCAAACAAGTGTATGCTCAACGGCATGTACCTACATAACCTACACAAGTGTGCACGTGCACGGGTATTCGGTTGAAGGGCTGTGTGGCTTGACGAGAAGGAATTCAACCTAGGTTCTCAAACCCAACCTTGTGATTTACTGCATATCCATATCATGGTCAGGTAACTTGAGTTCCTAAATAGCAACCCAGCTTGCTTGGGCAGGTAGATGATACATCAAAAGCCAGCTGAAGCCTTTCTCAAGCCCGTGATAGCAGCATACAACTTGCGTGAAGATTGGATATAGGAAACGTAGTTTTAACAGTGCAAGTTATGGTAAGGGAGTAATGGTAATAGTGATAGTGACAGAAGCAGTGAAAATTAAGATAACAGAAATGTAATGCTGAACAAGAATCAGCGATACTGAAAGGAACTGTGGGGTGTGCAGTTTCAGGGTAGGGTAAGCCGTGACTTCCTTTGGGTTCCTTTTTGCGAATATACCCTGCCCTGCATGATACTAGGGTTCTTATTTGATTCAAGGGGTCTTGCGTAATGAAGGGCTGTTGTGGTCCCTGGGTCTAACCAATCAGGATTTTGATTCGGCTGATAGAGACTATTGATGTAAAAGGTAGACCTAGAAGAGCCAACGTAACCGTACACCCCAAACCCTGGAAAACAGTCTACATGATGCCATCCCCTTTGCGGCAGCTTTCCCGTATAAACCTTGAACTCCAATTTTTGCATGGAGGTCCCGATATAGCTCATAGTATTTGATATCTTTGTCCTTTGTAGTGTCAACGCTGACCCTATGTAGCGATTAAGTGCCAGTTATCCAGCATGACCCTCCATATCTTACACCTGTGGAATCCTGGGTCAGGCAGGTTTTCTGCTATTCACAATCTGAATCTCAAGCTGCTGAGACAATTTTTTGGTGTCTAAAGCAGTAGTAAACGCCTGAGGAGTCAGACATGCCCAATACGTCTCCCAACGATACTTCTTGATCACCGGCAGTCTCCAACTGATTCCTGCGCTGTGGAGCTGCCTCAAGGCTCCTTTCAATATCTAGATGAAAGCTCACAAAGCCCACCCTAAACCTCCACCGCCTTGCCTATGGGGGAGTGTGGGAGTGAAAATGAGTAGAATCAGTTGGGTGGACCCTAAACCATAAACCCTAAACCCTAAACCGGTTCCCCTAGCCGCCTTAAGCAGCAGTAGGAAGCTCAGTTCTCACCCGAGTCTTAATGACAAAGGACTTGATCGTTTTCCTGAACTGCGGCATCCAGGCCTATCGGGGCCGTTGCTGGATCGGTGTTTATACTTTTTGGTGCATTGGATTCCTTATAGTTATATACAAATGTCCCTGTGCTCTTCCTAGTAGAAAAAATGGGCTAACGTTAAGGATCAGGCTGGGCAATTTAAAGCGACCTCATCGGACCTCACCCTACATGGTGGTTTATATAGGGCATAGTGCCAATGGCTTTAAATGGGGACTTGACATTATTCTAAACCCTACACCCTAAACCCTAGACCCTCAGGATTAGGGCTGAAGGGTTAAGGGTTTAGCGCTTAGGTCGCGGGGTCGCTATAAGGTTTCAGGTTTTAACGGGAGCTCAGACTTAAGGGTTTAGGGGTTTAAGGTTCAGGGTTAAGGGTTTAGTTAGGGGTTTTGGGGTTTAGGGTTTAACGTTAGTTACTGGGGTTACTGGCATATCTACTGCAACCCAGGGCGCCCAACGCACTTTAATTCTTAAGGCATAAACATGGCATCAGGATCCCCGACATGATTTGCTGGCTGGAGGTATTTGCAACCTACTTATAGTTGTGCTGACACAACCCAACTTGGGGAGAACTAAGTGTCCATGGACCCTCAACTATCGATTGATAAGCCCCCTATATATCCCCAGCCTCTATCTAATTCTCCACTTTCTTGTGCATTTGATTCTCCGCTATGGGAGTACTATCCGCAAACCCTACACCCTATCCCTAAACCCTAAACCCTATAATTACACCCTATCCCTAAACCCTAAACCCTATAATTACACCCTATCCCTAAATCCTTGGACCTTCAAGCAGGTTTCCCCCCAATTTTCTGCTGCGACCTCTCGGAATCGCCGCCCGTAAATCCCAACCGTTTAGGGTTTAGGGGGTGTTTAGGGCTTAGCGCTTAGGGGTTTAGGGTGTAGGGGTTTAGGGTTTAGGGGGTGTTTAGGGCTTAGGGGTTTAGGGTTTAGGCCCCAAGTTCAAGCCGCAAGCCATCATCATTGGTAGTATTGTAGAAACCAAAAGAGTAGTAATGATAGCAGTATCCTTGTTACCACAAGTAGCCGTAATAACTGTAGTATTTCCACTTTACATAGCCTAAGAATTTGCCTTGCCTTTCCCAAATGAGACGTTATCCCTACCGAGCATTGTTTCAAAAATGGGGACCCCAAACATACCGTTGCTTTGTCCTGTGCCCGAATCTGTTGGCACAGGTGGTCCACGTCACACAGGAGGGTTTGATCATGGGTTGCTGGGTCAGGGCCTCAATGCCACTGTCATGACAGGCATGAAATCCTTCTGTTACAAGTTTATAAACGGGGCACAAAGAATTTCATCAGTCACTGCTCCACGCTCCTATAGCAGTCCTCAACTACTGTACTTGTCATTCTACTATATCCTTTGTAGGAATCCCATATTTGGTTGTTGTAAGGTGCGGGCAGCATTGAAAACAAAAACCCAATAGTCATCTTAGAGTTTTATCCAAGCAGAACTTAGAGCTTTGTATAGGATGCCTGGGGTTTAGGGAGCTCAAATGTAAACTTCAGGATTAGGATTAGGGTTTAGGTTTTCCAGGGTTTGGGGTTTAGGGCACAGGTTTGTGGTCTTTGGGGCAATGCACTCCAAACCCAGAGCCTTGCTTTGCACCCTACTTGGAGGTTCATGGAACTTAGCAACTACTTACACCGGGCTTATAACCTTACTTATAATCCCCTTAAATGGCCTCATAGGGGTTACCCAAGTTAGAAGTAGGGTTATAACCCCAGTTATAAGTAGTTACTAAGTTCCATTAACCTCCAGGTAGAGCATGCAGCCCGAGATCGAATCAGGTCATGCATTGCGGACCTTTCTTTCAGAGTGGTTTCGTTTGCCCCACACCCTATAACAAGGACTCTGTAAGTGGCATATGATGATAACAGAGTCCTTGCTCATGAAGGAAGGAAGAACAAATCACCTTGTTAACGCCTGCGTCTTTAACATTTTTCATGCGGTCATCGCTATCAGCCTTGCGTTTTTCTCTGCAAAGGCATGGCTGTTCGTGTCATTTTCTAGAGAAAGGTGGCACCGTTGGGAGTCATCATTCCATTCGATCAAGCCATGTGACCCCTTCATCTACTTCTAGCATCAATATCGCCACCGGCGCAACCACCATCGCTGAGTCCTGCAGGGAGACCAGAAATCTTCGCGGTGGTAATAGAAGCTGTAGTGGCAGTAGGAGTAGCAGTGGCACGACTACAGCAGCATTACAACAGCGGCAGCGGCGGCGGAGGCGTTGGCAGCAACGGCAGCAGTAGCAGTTGCAGTGTAAAGCTTTAAAGTTTCAACCTGTTCGACCCCAGCTCAGGTAATGCTCATTTGCCTGGTGGCTCGGGCTGCAGCTGTCTTTCCTATGTCCTGGACTTGCAACTGCATCAAGCACCGTGTCATCAAATTCTGGAAGACGATTGAAGCGTACTGAAGTGCTCGCGGTTCAGGGCTTGGTTAGGGTAGCTATAACCAAATTGGGGGTAACCCAAACCCCTTGTTGTTATAAGGTGCGGCTGTTTATGGCGAAGTGTCCCGGGTGCAAGGTTTTTTGGGCTTGGAACTTGTGATTTGTTGTTTTCCGCTGTGGGGTCACAACTTCTTAATGAGACAACGTTCCTACGAGATGCTGATAACCTGAAGGACTTGAACGTCTCGGGTTCGTGCGAGGGACAACCTAGAATCCCTGAGCTTCGGTTTAGGCTTACCCAAAGGGTCCATGTAC